>CM070719.1:34799556-34955376 GCA_036346275.1 Otatea glauca
CGAGGTTGGGGAGAATTCAGAGGAAGATGATGACATTTCTGATTTGCTTCGAGACTTAGCATGGGGTATAGATGATAGAGGGGATTTCGAAGATGAAGGTGGTTTTGAGCAGCCCAATGAAGATTTAGTGGCATTTCAGAAAATGTTTGATGATTTTGGTCAAGAACTATACCCCGGGTGTAATAACTTTTCAAAGTTACGTTTCCTAGTACGACTACTTCACACCAAATTGCTTGGACGATGGACTGACAAAAGTTTTGACCGACTACTAGATCTACTTAAGGAAGCTTTCCCTGAAGGGTCAAAATTGCCTAAAAACTACAATGAAGCAAAGAAAATTGTGAAATGTCTAGGACTTGGGTATGTTAGTATTCATGCATGTAAAAATGATTGCATTCTCTTTTGGAAGGTCCATGCTAATGCTAATTTCTGCCCAAAGTGCAACACTTCACGATGGAAATCACAAACAAAGAATCTGATGGGAGACATGTATATAAAGCTCCTAAAAGGTTCTTCGCTATTTTCCAATAAAGAAAAGGCTTCAAAGGTTGTTTATATCTTCTAGAACTGCAACTCACATGAGATGGCATGATGAAGAGCGCACAAAAGATGGTTTATCGAGACATCCAAAGCAGATTCGCCACTTTGGAAAGATTTTGACCATAAACATCCCGAGTTTGCTTCAGATAGCGCAATATTAGACTTGTGCTAGCTACGGATGGTTTTAATCCATTCAGTCCATGAATGTTAGCCACAACATCTCGCCTATTATTTTGATTCCTTATAACTTTCCACCTTGGATGTGTATGAAGCAACCAAATTTCATCCTTACATTGTTAATTCCTGGCAAAAATGCTCCCGGTGGTGATATGGATGTCTATGTTGAGCCTCTTGTTGATGATATGGTAGATATGTTTGTTAATGGTGTTAGAACATTTGATGCTTCAAAGGGTGAATACTTCCAATTGCGTGCTGCTATATTATGCACCATTACTGATTTTCCGGGTCTAGGCTATGTGGCTGGATGTGTTACCTCCGGTGAAGTAGCATGCCCTGAATGCCACTCGTATACGTGTTCTCTTCGATTGAATAATGGTAAAAAGACTTGCTATATGGGACATCGTAGGTTCTTGCATGGAAACCACCATTTTAGGTTTGATTCTGATTCATTTGATGGTATTACTGAGCTTAGGCCTGCACCCACTCCACTTTCTGGAGAGGAGATTTTGACGCAAACAGAACATATACATACTACTTTTGGGAAGGATCCATCTGGGAAGAAGCCAACAAAAAAGAGGAAGCGCAAGGAGGGAGAGCCGTTGATCATTTGGAAAAGGAGGTCTATTTGGTTCAAGCTGCCCTATTGGAAGGACTTGCTTTTGCGACATAATTTTGATGTCATGCACATAGAGAAGAATGTATGCGATAACATAATTAATACACTATTGGGCATTGATGGGAAATCTAAGGATAATTTGAACTCTCGCTTGGACCTTCAGGCTCTAGATATTCGAAGGGACCTTCATCCTATTGAAGTAGATGATAGATTCTATTTACCTCCAAAGACCTTACTCAATGAGTTCTCACGAGAAGAAATTGTTTTGTGAAGTATTAAAAGGAGTTAAATTTCCGATGGTTATGCATCCGATATACGTCGTAATGTTCATGTCAATGAGAAAAAATAATTGGGCTAAAGAGTCATGACAACCATATTCTTCTACAACACTTGCGCCACTTGTCGTGAGAAGGATATTGCCGAAAAATGTCGATTACAACGCTAATTTGTGTAAGCAATTTTTTCAAACAAATATATTCACCGTTATTCGCATAAGTGATATGCAAAAACTTGAGATGTAAATTGCTGAGACCTTATGTCTTCGGAGAAAGTATTCCTCCCATCTTTTTGATATTATGGTACACTTGATGGTTCATCTTCCCGCCAAGCAAGAATGGCAGTCCAAGACATTTTCGCAACATGTACCTGTTGAGAGGTAATTATTTGAAAGTATATTTTAGCATAATTATTTATTATTACAACTAAAGTAACAAATATGGCATGTTCATATATGTATAGGTTTTGATGAGGTGTAAGGGCTATGTTCGTACTAAAAGTCATCCAGAGGGATCAATTATGAAAGCTATTTGTTTGATGAGAGTCTTACATTTTGTTCTCGCTATTTACATGGTGAGACTCGATTTACTCAACGGGTTAGAAATGATGAAGGTTTGCATATGGAAAGTGGTAGTACCACTCCTTTCTTCTGTAACATTGGTCGAGGATTGGCCGGCAAGTGTAGTGTGACGTTAGACAATAAAACTTGGCTTCAGGCACATAGATATGTCGTGTTCAACTACGACCATATAGAACCTTACTTGAAGTAAGCAATCCAAATTACTATAGCAATACATGATTTTTATTCTTTATTGTTGAAGCATGATGGTTATGTTTGCAGCAAGCATGCTGACTACCTTTCATCAATCGGTCTTCGAAATAAACGAGAAATCAATCGTGTGCACCATGAGACCTTTCATGAGTGGTTTAGTTCGCATGTAAGTAGGCACATGACCTTGCGAACTTGTGATTTTATATAGAATTACATTTCAGTTTAACACCAATATTCCATAATCACAGTGGTAGAAATGCATGAAGTGCCGAAGAGATAAAAATTTTAGCTAAAGCGCCATTCATGGTTGCACGTATACAATGACTACACTACGAATGGGTTCAATTTCCATACACATTCCTATGACGAGGGTAGGCCGGTTCAATGTAGTGGAGTAGCTCTAGTTGCACAGACTACAAGTTTTGAAAAGGGAAATAATGACAACCTCATAATAGGAAACAAGACATATTATGGTATAATAAAAAAATTCTTGAGCTGAATTATAGCAACAAAGGAAATGTTGTGTTATTCAAATGTGATTGGGTTGACAATCGTATACAAGACAAATGGGTAAAAACCGATCAATTTGGGATCACTACTGTGAATTTCAAGCATTTATTCAATACTGGTGAGAAGATATCAGATGAGCCTTTCATTTTAGCATCGCAAGCACGTCAAGTTTACTTTGTGCAAGACCCAACTGATATTGAATGGTTTGTCGTTGTTCAATCGAAACCACGGACATTTATGACATGCATGAAACTGAGAATTTAGAGCATGAGGATGAAGTTAGTATGATATTGCCAGATCTGCATACCAATTTAAATGTGAATGTTGCTGTTGGAGGTATTAATTGTGTTAGGACAGACATGATGGCGCAATTGTTGATGCAAATAAACCCAGGAAGTAAGTCTTGTTTACATTTATTTGTGCAACTCTATTTTGTTGTTAATTTCTTACAAAATTGCCTACATACTTTCCCTTCGATTACATTATAGTCTCTTAGAATACAATTGCTAATTCTTTGTGCCGTGCTGTAGGAGAAAAAATGGTAATGACACGAGGAAACGGTAAAGACGACACACCCAATGAATATGAGCTAAAGAGGAATGCATCAATTGCAACATCAAGAAGCGGATGCAATCTCTTAATATCCCAATGCTGTGTGATGAACTTGGAGCTAGCTCATCATATCGACCCAAGAAAGTTGCAAAGGTATAGCATATATTTGTTAATTGTCACATTTTACACTTAGACCTAATGTATACCATATATTTTCACACATAAATACAACTTCCTGTAGACAAATCAAGGCACAAATGAAGTGGAAATTGGTGATCATAACCTGCGGTCCAAGTAAAAAAGAAACAATGCCGAGAATGAAGCGGAGCACTGTGGTGAAGATCCCGAAATTCATATCAAGATGATCCTTTGATGGCAATGAAGGTGAAGATCCTGAAAATCATCTCCTAGTATTTTGCATCTTCTCATGTTTTAAAATAAATTGCTCCAGATATGAACATTGCAAGTCAAAAAAGAGGACAGAAGGGTATTACTAAAAGCACAACATTTTGTCAAGGGGGGATCAACCTAAGATTAAAATTTCCTTCAATGAATATGGTCAGCCTGTTGGGAGTGATGCTACAGAATCTGCTAATGTCATTGGAACAATGGTGAGAAAACAGATATCAGTTGCATGCGACGATTGGAGAAAAGTCGACGCCAAAAAGAAGTTTAAGTTATGGACTGATATGAAGGTATTACATGCAGTTGATTATATGTCATCTTTCTTATCGAGCTAAGTGTATTTTTGCTGAGTGACTTGTTTGCCATGTTAATCCAGTCATTCTATGAACTGGATGCTGGTGCTCTCAATTATGTAATAGCAACAGCGGCGAAGAAATGGAAGGAATTTAAGTCAGACCTTAAGAAGGCATTGTTCGATGAGACATTGGCTGATGATGAGCTACTAGAAAAACGGCCCAAAAGTATTAATGAAGCTGATTGGAAGTGGCTTATTGATCATTGGATGTCTCCTGAAGCTGAAGTAAGGCACACTTTGCTTTGATTTGCTTTAGTATGGACTGCTACTTGGTGTAAGATCATCATACAACACATTTTAACTTGCTTTGATTTGCTTTAGTATGGACTGCTACTTGGTGTAAGATCATCATACAACACATTTTAACTTGCTTTGATTTGCTTTAGTATGGACTGCTACTTGGTGTAAGATCATCATACAACACAATTTAACTTGCTTTGATTTGCTTTAGTATGGACTGAACTTGGTGTAAGATCATCATACAATTTAACTTGCTTTGATTTATGTTATAGGCCCGAGCAATTAGAGGCAAGGAGAATCGTTCTAAGTTGACCTTGTTACATACATCTGGCAGCAAGAGTTATGCCCGTGTTGGGCACGAATTGGTATGTAAATGTACCTCCTCTAAAAAGTGATCAGTGCATTATTTTAGGCCATGGTAGTTCTTTAAAAAATCTAATGGTTGTAGGCTGAGGAACGTGGGTACCCTGCTAGGAGAGATGAGGTCTTTATCAAAACACATAAACATAAAAATGGAGATCCCACAATGTAAGGTAACTAATAATTGTAAGTTTGTTAGTACACAATACATGCATATAAAATATTACTTAGTAATATATATGTTCTATTTTGTAGAAACGACTTGAAGAAGCTGGTACAAACCACCTAGAATTGAAGGAAAGAACTATTCAAGAAGGTGATCTATATGCACACGTTTGTGGAGAGAAGGAACCAAGAGGACGTGTCCGTGTGTTAGGTCTAGGGCCAACTCCTCAAGATGTGGGCACACTGAACACAGAGTAAAATACCAACAAGACTTCGATGGAAATGGAAGCTCGTCGACAAGTCGAACAACAGTTGTAGCTCTAACTCAACGCATGGACCAAATGCAAGAACAACCGATCCAAGTTCAAGAGATGATGTTAGCTCGACAAGGGCAACAACTACAAACCAATTCACATCATGGTTCCAATTCTCGACATTTGGTACAATGCTTTACTACCTATTCTTGTTGCAATATATATGAATGATTATGTACAATACTATTTCTCAGTTAATGTTTGTTTTAGAACACAATGTTAGAAAAACAACATGATGAGCAACGTGATCATCATGTCGCAACCGAGTATGAATCATGGATAACATGCACTTATCTGAAGATGAGGGCATGATTATCCATAGGCAAGTTGCACCCCCAAGGGTACCTCCAAGGAAGACTGCCATTGCTCCAAGGAACCATGAAGCCTCTTGCAATGAAGATGAAGGCCTTGTAGTAATCTTCTCATCCTTTCCTACTCAATTCATATATTGATACATCAATTGTTTTTTATCCTATATTATTCTGAAATACTTTATGATTCACTTGGTAGGGATGTGATATTATATGCTATTGTGAGATCCGATATCCCCGTGGCTAAAGCAACAATTCTCTCAATCGACCCAAGCACCATAGTGGGTGGTAAATCCCTGGGCGGAATACTATGAAGTTGTTGTCAATGTTGTGTTAAAAAGGGATGCTATGCTTCCCCGTCCATACGATGGTATGGAAACTATGATAGATGCTCACATGTTATCCATTGCGTGGCCTTACAAGAAAGTAATAACCTAAACAACACATCATTTCCATTATGTTGTAATGATTAACCATATGTTGCTAACTAGTGATAATCATGGTAGATGAAGGCAAGCAAGAAGCCAATGACGCCGGCGCCCTAGATTACGGTGTATTTTCGAGAGATCAGTTCGTACATGATAACAAGAGGTAGCATTGTCAGGACCAATAAAACAGATAATCACTTATGACATATTGAATTATGCATACATGGGTATTGTGCAAGGTCAAGAACTGTTAATTTTTTTTGTGTAATTTTGAATTTCCATGGAGCTCCAAAATGTTCAAGCAATCTGGTTTTCTTTCCTCAATTGTTGTGCTTGCAATCACTAAAGTATATTTCTTTTGTAGGCAAAATTGAAGGACCTACTAGGTGCAGTACTCACACCATGTTGATCCACATTACAAATGCTAACTTCAGTTTGTGCAAGACAAGTTGGTGGTTTTCCTTTATTACTTGTGATGGATGCATGCTACATACTAAATATTTTGTAATGGAACTTGATGTGGGTAGACATTGACCCTTCAAGATCTAGTGGACAACTATTACCCTGTTGTTCAAGTTCATGGGCAAAATTGTGAGTTTTGTTGAATGAATGCATATGAGACATTCATGCAAAAAATTGTGAGTTTGATTGAATGAATTTTGTGGAATGAATGCATCTGTGACATTCATGAGAAAAATTGCAGTTTTGTTCAATGAACTTTGTGGAATGAATGCATATGTGACATTTCATGGGCAAAATAGTGAGTTTTGTTGAATGAGCTTTGTTGAATGAATGTATGGAATGAATGAAAATCTGTTTCAAAATTGTGAGCTTTGTTGAATGAGTTTTGTTGAATGAGTTTTGTTGAATGAGCTTTGTTGAATGAATGTATGGAATGAATGAGTTTTGTTGAATGAATGTATATGGGCAAAATGTTCATGTTAATTCCCAACCGTCCATATGTCAAATCTGTTTCAAAATCATCAGAAATGCCGTGTGTTGGTGGAGAGATGGGAGAAGGCGATTTCGGACAAATAATCATTCAAGAAACAACAATCATCGAGAATACTTCATCTGTCATGAAATATTGTCTGCTCGGCAAAGATGTAATATCGTAGTCACGATCTCGCTCGGCAAACATACGTCTGTCGGGATATAGGTTTGCTTGGCAGGACTTACGATGTCTGTTCTTTGTCGTCGGTATACCATTTTGCCGACACATGATTTGTCTCCAAAGATGATATTTGCCGACAGATCGATTGTCCATAAAATTGGGTCATGGTGTAGAGTGACTTAATGAGATATTGAATTGTGGCTGATAGCCGCTATTGTAAAATTTGTTATACCATGGTGGGGTTTGCCATTGGTCTTGGTTGAACGAATTGTTTCCCTCAGGCAAGTGATCGTGTAGTTAAGGTGGTGCTTTCTAGCACATTGGGATGTGGCTGTCTTGCTTGAGACAACTTAAGGACTTAATCTTGTGCGCCATTGAACTGAGCCTAACCGTACTACCATAAGTCTGGTATGTGACAGACCTAGCTGATTAATTTGCAATGTCTATCCTTAAGTCCTACCAATTGGTGGTGTAGGTTCCGGAGTGAACGGGTAGACTCACATAGCTCAAGAGGGGGGCCCGAGGGGCGAAACCTTAGTGGGCAGTACCGAGTTTAGATAGGGCATTGTAAAGACTTTGTTATGATCTCTTTGCGGCACACCAAAGGAAGTGTGTTAATATCGATTGCACAAAGAGATGATCATGTATTGTGGGTAAAGAAGTACAACCTCTGCAAAGTGTAAAACTATTCGAATAGCCGCGTCCGCGGTCATGGATAAGCCCGGGAATTTCACACGGGGTATAGAGTGTTTCATGAAATGTTGGAATGTGTAATTATTGGGATATGAACAGGGAGTTAACTATTGTTTTGTTGTCTAAAGTTAATACTGTTGAATATAGTGGGTTGATAATTGTTTTAGATGATGTAGGGTGATACCTCGCCATTCTGTTCATACTGTCCACCATTGATTTACCAGTTATTTATTCAATTTATTTATTTTATTTCAATTCAAGTTATTGCTTTCTGCAAATGAACCAAATGGCTATCCTTGTCAAGCCGTTCATGAATATATTGCATCAATTCCGTACGGCTTGCTGAGTACTTTTGTACTCACAGCTTTTGTCGGGACCCGAATATGCAAATCCGGACCCTCTGTGTATTCTGCACTAGTCCAGGATCACGCTAGTGCACACAGGCTCAACATTGATGAATATCACAATCATACTTAACGGTAACATAATAAACACTTCATCAATATTAAATATAACTGTTCGACGACCTTATGGTCAACATAACATGAATACGCCTCGCAAGGCTAAGACTGAAAGTGAATAAATAGCAGCGGAAATAAACACAAGCGTAGAAACCCTTCAATCTGCCACAGGCAACTGACAAGGTTCGCATCCTAGTCATTCGCCTCTTCCTGATACTCTTCCTCAAAAGAAGGCATTGCTTCTTCTCCATCTAGTGATGTTTTGTTGCAAGGGGTGAGTATATAAAGCACTTAACAAATTGCGCACAAAATGCAAGTCTAATATACTATATGTATGGCTTATTACAAAGGATAGGCTGACATGGTTAATTTGCATGAGCACCATTGGTAAAAGAATAACATAAATAGATTGAAAGGCACTAAAATAAATAATAACAATAATATATTTTCCATTTATTTTCCAATAACCAACTCATAACCTTATTCCACATTTCATATCCATACCCACATTTATTCTTAATGAAATCTAACCCTTGACTGTAATCACCGAGCAATGCTCAATACCGCGAACACGGCTATTCGAATAGGTTTTACATTCTGCAGAGGTTATACACTTTACTGTAAGGACCCGAATCCACTTATTCAAACCCACTGTGTTTACCGCACTAGTTCGAAGATCAACGCTAATGCACACAGATTAACATTGGTACATATCACATCATACTCAATAATAATAATAATACTCCATTTATTGATATAGCTAAGTGTATGATCTTATGACCAACTTACATTATTTAGCCACGCAGGGCAAGACTTGAAATATAAACTAAGAAATAAGTAGCGAAAAGTAGAAGACATAGATAGCTCATCAGTTCACCACAGGCAACTGACAAGGCTCGGACCCTAACGACTCGTGTCCTCCTGGAACTCCTCCTCCAACACAGGTGTAGACTCTTCAACTGTTGATTGTTGTTGTTTAGCAAGGGTGAGTACTTAAAGCACTCAACAAGTTTTGCACAGAATGCAATTCTATGTAACTATATGCAAGGCTTAATCCAAAGGAAAAGGCTATTATGGCTATTTTACAATAAGCAGCGTTTATGAACAAATACAATAAATAGATTGTAAAGACTGTAAAACAAATAACAGTAATAGATAGATTTAGCATTTACCAAGTAAACCAAGTTTCCACTTCTAAGTCAAGTTCAACCTTCCATATGGCAATTCCGCCATCCCGACCAAGTTTTCCATTTAATTAAGCTAACCTTTAACTATAATTCCCGAGCATTGCTCAATTTCGCAAGCGTGGCTATCCGAATAGATTTAGACTCTACAGAGGTTATGCACTTTACTCACATGATACAACCATACACCGCAAAGGCGAGTGATTATAACAAAGCCTTTACAATGCACTACCTTAACCTGATACTACCCGCTAAGGTTTCAACACTGGCGGGTCTGAAAACCACAACCAGGGCCCCCCTCTTGCGCCTTGTGAATTACTCCATAAATCGGGAACTCACACTGCCAATGATAGTACCAAACTAAGGCATTGCAAATTAATCAGCTAGGCTGTCCCATACCAGACATGTGGTTGCATGATTAACTCAGGTCAAAGACTTGCAAGGTTAATTCCTTAGGATGATTGAAGCAAGACTTCCACATACCCTCTGCCCATCAGGCCCACTTTGGCATACTCGCCCCTTGTCACTTGCCCCAATCTAAGTGATTACCACCCATGTTGATTACCATGCACCACGTGCCATCAACAATTCAACATCGTTAAGTGACATCCCTCGCCACAACAACTCAATCTCATTGTGTGATCTCATATGACACACAAGTTCACATCATTGTTCCATATTCCATTAGTCAAAATTAATCATTGATCATTCATGTACATGTGATGAAGTGGCATGGCTAAGCAACTAATACGATCTAACATCCCATGTTGATTTCAGTATTAACCAACTATAATGAACCAATCTAAGGTGGCAATAGATCATGACATGCAATTGACAAGGTAGGGTATATAGATCGAATTGGTAGATTAACTAGATCCCAATTTAATTTGAAACAATTATATACTTGAAATACTATGCAATAGAGTAAAACAATAAAGCAATTTTATAAACATTGGTTCAACATGATCAAAGCACAACTTGCCTTGGAATAGGTTCTGATCTTGTTCTGGAACTTGATCTTGAGTTGACGGATCATCCTCCGAAGAGTCGCACAATTCAACGTCTACGCGTACCGAAGTAGAAAAGTAAATGAATACAAAAATAGAGAGCAAATTAACTCCAAAAATACAATAAAATTCACCCTTAAATAGATCTCAATTTTAAATTTTTTTAGAAATTTGAATCACCCAAATCCGAGTTAAAATGCAAAAGATATAGCCTTTTGAAGTTTGAATAAATACTAAAAATACAGAAATTAGAAAACCAGAATTAACTGAATTATTTTTATTCTGAAAAACCGATTTATTGCGTCATGCCGACGTCAGCCCTGACCCGAACCAACCAGATGTTGCCACGTGGCCCTCGGTCCATGGACTGCGTCCATGAGCTTCATCGGTCCACGGTGAACCCGGTCCAAGCAACCACGTCTCTCTGGCAGGCGGGCCTGCGGCACGCTGACTCAGCGCTAACTCATTGCTTTCGCGGCATGCCACGCAATGCGCCACCTCAGCGATCCCACCCACGTGGTCGCCACGCATCGGCGAAGCATCTAGCCACGTCGCCGACGCCGCCGACGAGAACGGCAAGCACCCACGAATTCGTCTCGATGGCGCAAATCTAGTGACACGATCAGCCTCACCTTTGGTGCACCGAAACAGCGGCAGCGACGTCTTCTTCTTCGACGGCGATGGTCCCTCGGTGATCTTCCACTCTGATGGCGCTCTGGTAGAACTGATGCGAGCAAGAGATGCTACTCGTCAAGACGAAGCGAATGACGCAGGTCCTGAGCCTTCTCTCCCACGGACGGTGACGAATCGACAATTCTTCTCTGTGGTGGCGCTCGGTGAAAAACCTTCGATTGAGGCGGTTTGGCTTCGATTCTTGAGGCTATACCTTAGGGCTTCGGTTCCTTGTGCTCTGGCGACGCCGGTGCGCTCCTTAAATAGCACCAAGAGTCTCCTTCGCCCGCTTCCACGCAATGTAGATGGCGGACACGGAGAATAGTCTCTCATGGACACACGAAGACGACGACCGGATCGTTGACACGTGGCAGATCCAACGGTGACGATTAAACGGAGTCCCGAACAGGTACGCTTCATTCTTGATCATCCGATCCAGATTTAACGCCTGCTGCTATCGCCTCTAAAACAGGCCGACGGGCCACACAGTACTGGGCTTCGGCCCATTTTTGTTCATCTAATTTTCCCGGATTTCTCAATTAAAATAATTATAGAAATTCCTTTGATTTCTTTTAGGCAATAAAAATACCAGGAAAAATCCAAAAAAATTCTCAGAAATACTTTGAGGCATTTTGAACATAAATAAAATATTTTTGGCAAAACTTTATTTTAACTTTGCATACATTTAAATGGTTTTCAACAAAAGGCCAAATATAAATATATAAATCCAGTAAAATCCAAATAAATTCCAAAAAATCATAAAATGCACAAATAACAATAAAATAATATTATAAGCAAATTTTGGGATGTTACATTTACCCACAAGATACAACCATACTCCACAAAGGCGAGTGATTATAACAAGGCCTTTCTAATGCTTACCTAAACCCAGTACTATCCGCTAAGGTTTCAACACTGGTGGGACTGGTTACCACATCCCGGGCCCCCCTATTGCACCATGTGAGCATACCCGTGCGAGGACAGATTACCACTACCTGGGCTTCACACCACCACAAATAGTACAAAAGCTTAGACTCGATAGATTAATTAGCTAGGTCTATCCCATAACAGACATGTGGTTGTATGAATGACTCAGTTCAAATTCTTGTAAGGTTAAGTCCTTAATTGACCAAGGCAAGACTAACTAAAACTCATCATACCCATGAACCAACAATTATCATAAAAAGCAATTCGACCGCCCAAGTGCCACATTGGCCCACTACAAATACATGCCACTTGCCTCAGTCTAAATCATTTTACCACCCCTGTTGATTACCATGCACCACGTGCCATCAACAACAACAACAACATTGTGTGACAACACCCGACACACAATTTAGTAAACATGTTTCATAATCATTAAGCAAGATTAACCATTTTTACATAAAATGATGACTCGTTGCATGGCTAAGGATTCTACTTGCAGTCTAACTAACCACATTGGCAATTATAGCTACCAATTAGTATTAAACCATTCTAGGGTGAAAAATAAAATACAACATACAACATGGCAAGGTGGATGTAACTCAAAGTGGACAATAACTAATCCCAACATATTTGACACAATGATACTTGAATTAATAGGCAATACTTTGAAATAATATAATATTTAAAGCATAGGTTCAACATGATCAAATCACAACTTGCCCTCAAATAGCTCCGACTCCTGCTCTGGACCTTGGTTAGGTGTTGCCTCCTCAATCACAAACTCACCGGGCAACTCGACGTCTACGCGTAACAAGCGAGAATGCAACAAATAGCAAATAGAGAGAGCACAATCAACTCCAAAAATTAAATAAAATTCACCATTAAATAGAGCATGATTTTAAAATTTTTTAGAAACTGGAATCACCTCCATCGGAGCTTATATGCAAAAGATATAACTATTCAAAGTTTGAAATAAAAGATAAATAAAAAAATTTGAAAAACCGAATTATTTTTATACTGGAAATAGCATTTATGATGTCATGCTGACGTCAGCACTGAAATGATTTTCGGCTGAAATATTTTTCTATTGAAAAAGCGATATATGACGTCATGCTGACGTCAGCTGACACGTGGCCCAATCGGGTGCTGACACGCGGCACAACCACAGTGCTACATGCGTCACCGGCGCATGGACTCAGTCCACGGTAGACGGGCGACACTGTGCCCGTGCACCGGCTGTGCAAGTCGTGGCGTCAGTGGCAGCGCTCAACCAATCATAATGCGACATGCGGCAGCATGCGACTAGCGCAGCGCTCGGTGCAATCTCATCCGCTCAATTCAACACGAATGGTTGAGATCAGTGCAAGGCGCGATGCGGCGGCTCACTGCAAAGGCAACACGCGGCACCATCCCGATCGTCCAGATCTGATCGGCTGGCAGCGAAGGCGGCGAGAACTGAAATGACGAGGCGACGCAGCTAGCCCACTGGATGGCATGCGGCACGATCCAGGACGCACACTGCGGATCTGACGGCGACTACGTGGCTCAACCACAGACGACTGATCAAAATCCAACGGTCGTGCGGCAATGGTTCGGCGGGGCGACTGCGCGGGCTGGGTTGCGCGAAGAAAATGGGCCGGACCGGAGGGGTTTCGGCCCAATACTATTCAACCAATTTTTAAAAATATTCAGAATTAAAATAATTTAGATAAATAGATAAAGCCAAAATACATAGCAAAAATACCTGGAAAAATCCCGAAAAATTCCAGAAAATACTTTGGGACATTTTGAACTCAAATAAAATATTTCCAACCAAATATCATTAATAATTTTCTCTGAATGATTAAAATATAGCAAAAGGCTTTATTTATAATTCCAAAATGAATTAAATAAAACTTTAAAAATTCAATAACAAAGAAAAATCATATTAAATCCAATAAAAGTAAAATTTGGGATGTTACAGCTTTATGCCTTGTTGATCAGTTGCTGAACGAGAACCCAGAAATTCGGAGTATCATGAGGAGGAATATTATGAATACTACGTAGATTAGGAAGGCGTTCCCCAGACGACTGCCTATGGTATGTCGAATGGTCCAAGTTATCTTTTCAGTTGCAATAGTTATTTGTTTCTTAAGCCCTTAAGGCATAATGGTGTAAACATTGACCATAAGGTCTGATGCTTTATTTAATAATAATTGGCTTCTTTCTTAGTTAATTCATTGTATGGAATGATATTTCATCTATGTTTCCATTGTTTGCACTAGCGTGATCCTGGACTAGTGTAGTATACACAGAGGGTTTCGGATTTGCAAATCTGAGTCCCGACAGAGATGGTATCAGGGCCATATCGACTATAGGTCGCTATCCTAGTTAGCATGGTCTTCAAAATTATTTTCTAAATCAAACCAACAAATTGGTACTTAATAGTTTTCGTCTCCTCTCGTCTTATTCTTAGGTTCTTATTCCTCTCCTTTGCTGAAACATTGATTCGAAATTTAAATTGATCTTATCTCTTGAAACTTCTCAAAGCCTCTGGTCTGATGCAAGGATTCAAACCAAAGAAGGTGATGATCAAGTCGTCGAGATTATGCTAAGAAGACTACCATATAAGATAGGTTTTTGGTGCTCAGCGGTGTTTGAGCATGTTCCCCTTTTCTAGTTTAGTGACGTATAGTCCGTGTATACTAGGATTTTTATTGCTTGTGTGCCTGGTATGTTGTACACTTGCCCTGAGCACGGTGTTACAACCATACCTTTAGTTGAAAGTTTTATTTGCCTCTTTATTTTGTAGCCTTTTCGGCTATGTCCTTGTTGACTTTTGTCCTGGGTATTACCTTCTCCCCTAGATGACCTTACCACTTGTCTATTGCTTTTCCCTCTTACCTATCAAACCCATGTGCTAGATCAGCAAGATGGTTGACACTCGTTCTGGAGCCAGTCGCAGTTCGCCGGTGGATGACAGTGCCAGTGCCAACCCCAATCCCAATGCACCATCGCCACCACCTGCAGTGATAGATCAGAACATGAGACATTTTCTGGCAGCTCAGACTCAGCTAATGAACACCATGATGTAGAACATGAACAATATGATGAATCAGCAGAACCAGACTGCAGTTGCTCTAGCTAACCTATTGAACCAGCAGAACCAAGCTGCCGCTGCACCCCCTCAAGCTCGTCTCTAGTCCAAGCTAGCAGAATTTACGAGGACTCGCCCGCCAACTTTCTCTAATTCTTCAGAACCATTGGACGCAGATGACTGGATTCGTTCCACAGAGAAGAAGCTAGCAATTGCCCAGTGCACAGATCGTGAGAAGGTACTCTACGTCGCTCATCAACTGGAGGGCACCACCGCTGAATGGTGGGAGAACTACAGTGTCGCCCATGATGATCCCCAGACTATCACATGGGTAGAGTTTTCCACTGCTTTTCGCCACTCCCATATCCCAGATGGAAATGTGGAGATGAAGAAGAATGAGTTCCGAGAGCTCAAGCAAGAAGGGATGTCAATGAGTGAATACCTCAATAAGTTCACTCAATTTGCTTGCTACGCTCCCGAGGATGTAGACACAAACGACGCTCGCCAGAAGAAGTTCAAGCGTGGGCTCAATCCAGGACTAAAGGTGCAAGTCATTGGCAATGACTATGCAGATTTCCAACATCTCGTAGATAAAGCTATGCTTATTGAGGAATCTCGTCTTGGATTGGAAGAATCTCGTAAAAGAAAGATGATGCAGCATGGAGCCCATCAGAATCACCAGCAGAGAGTGAGAACCAATGCTCAATAGCCTGCTCGTTTCACTCCTCCGACTGCATTCAGAACACCTGCACCAGCACCTCGCCAGCTCCTTCAGGCAATCGTAACTTTAGCACCAACAGCAATCCACCTCAAAGGAACAACAATGTAGCTGCAGGAGTCACTTGTTACAACTGTCATGAACTTGGTCATTATGCCAATAATTGCCCAAGGAAGCAATCTATGACGCTAGTTCATTTCAACTTAGGAGCTACACCAGCCAAGACCCCCGCACCAGGAGCAGGACGTGGAGTGCCCTAGACTCCTAACCAAGCCACCAAGACTCCACCGCCTGTTGGAAGAGGCCGTGTGAATCACATCACCACTGAGGATGCCTAGTCTACAGCAGACGTCATACTAGGTAAGCTCCTAGTCAACTCAACATCTGCTATGGTTTTGTTTGATTCTGGAGCAACACATTCGTTTGTTTCTCGGAGTTTTGCTGCAAACCATCAATTAAAGACAAAGCCTCTTAAAACTGTTTTATTAGTGCAATCACCTGGTTCTGATTTGAGTACGAACCAAGGTTGCCCCGAAGTTAAGATATTAATTGGAGGGGTAGAATTTCTAGCAAACCTCATTGTCCTAGACACCAAGTCCCTAGATGTGATACTAGGAATGGATTGGCTCTCCAAGAACCAAGCAGTTTTGGATTGTGGGAATAGAGAGATCACTTTAAGCAATCCAGATGGAGCTAAGTTAAAATTTCAACCTGCCACAGAGAAGTCTGAAGGAATAATAGTTTGCAGTGCCAAAGGAATAAGTTTGGAAGATGTGCCAGTCGCTAGAGAGTTTCCTGATGTGTTTTGAGATGAGTTGCCTGGGATGCCACCAGACCAAGATATAGAATTTCTGATCGAGCTAGTTCCTGGAACACCACCCATTTCCAAGAGACCCTACATAATGCCTGCCAATGAGTTAGCTGAGGTAAAGAGACAGATTAAGGAGCTACAAGATCAAAGTTTTGTGCGACCCAGTTCTTCACCATGGGGAGCCCCAGTTCTTCTAGTTGAAAAGAAAGATGGAACTCAGAGAA
Source organism: Otatea glauca (assembly GCA_036346275.1). Taxonomy (NCBI): domain Eukaryota; kingdom Viridiplantae; phylum Streptophyta; class Magnoliopsida; order Poales; family Poaceae; genus Otatea; species Otatea glauca. Next base: position 34,816,468 of record CM070719.1, read on the forward strand.
TGTGTGTAGATTATCGATCTCTCAATGAGGTCACCATCAAGAATAAGTACTCTCTGCCAAGGATCGATGATTTTTTTGGCCAACTTCCAGGAGCCGGAGTGTTCTAAAGATTGACTTGAGATTAGGTTATCACCGGTTGAAGATTCGTCAAGAGGATATTCCCAAGACCGCTTTTGTGACTCAGTATGGACAGTATGAGTATACTGTGATGTCCTTTGGATTGAACAATGCCCCTGCTTACTTCATGACCCTGATGAATAAGGTATTTATGGAATATTTGGATAAGTTTGTTGTTGTGTTCATTGATGACATTCTGGTCTACTCCAAAAGTTAGGAAGAACATGAGGATCACTTGCGCCAAGTTTTAATGAAGCTAAGAGAAAACCAGCTTTATGCAAAGTTCAGTAAATGTGAGTTCTGGATGAAAGAAGTTGCTTTCCTAGGACATGTCAAATCGGCAGAAGGAGTCGTTGTTGACCCTGGTGTACATGATGTGCTAAGTTGGGAGCACCCAAGACGGTACCACAAATCCGAAGTTTTCTAGGAATGGCGGGATATTATCGCCGTTTCATAGAAGGATTTTCTAGAAAAGCTAGACCGCTCACTCAACTCTTAAAAAAGGAGAAGAAATTCGTTTGGACATCAGAGTGTGAGCAGAGTTTCCAAGAGTTAAAGAAGTGTTAGACAACTGCCCCAGTGCTTATCCTGCCGGATATCAGAAAGAATTTTGAGATATTTTGTGATACATCCCGACTAGGACTCGGTTGTGTGCTACTGCAAGATAAGAAAATTGTAGCTTATGCTTCGCGACAACTAAGGCCACATGAAGTTAACTATCCTACCCATGATTTAGCATTGACAGCCATAGTGCAAGCCTTGAAGATTTGGTGTCATTACCTCATCGGCAATCGTTGTGAGGTTTATATTGATCATAAGAGTTTGAAATACATTTTTACCCAAGCTGATCTCAATATGAGACAAAGAAGTTGGTTAGAGTTTATCAAGGATTATGACATTGGAATTCATTTTCACCCTGGTAAAGCTAATGTCGTAGCTGATGCTTTCAGTATAAAGAGTTATTGCAATACCTTGATGATTAAGGAAAGTGTGCCAGCACTCTACGAGGAATTTCAGAAGCTTAGTCTGGAAGTGGTTGAAGAAGGTTACTTGGCTACTTTGGAAGTACGCCCTACATTGGAAGATCATATCCGAGAAGCACAGGTTGATGATATCGACATCAAGGAGATTAAGAGCAATATGAAGAAAGGAAAAGCGTCAGGTTTCAAGATGAAAAAGGTACCGTTTGGTATGAGAATCGTATATGTGTATCAGATCAGAAAAAAGCTTAAAGAGTTGTTATTTAAAGAAGCGCATGAGACTTTATACTCCATTCATCCTGGAAGTACCAAGGTGTATCAAGACCTCAAGGAAAGGTATTGGTGGCCCAGCATGAAGCGTGAGATTGCAGAGTATGTTGCTCTTTGTGATGTCTGCCAGAAGGTCAAGGCAGAGCATCAGAGTCTAGCAGGATTGCTACAACCATTAAAAATTCCGGAGTGGAAGTGGGACGAAATTGGTATGGATTTTATTACTAGACTTCCGAAGACCCAAGTAGGTTATGATTCAATTTGGCTAATAGTAGATCGATTGACTAAGGTAGCTCACTTCATTCCAGTTAAGACTACTTATGCAGGAGATAAACTGGCAAAATATATATGTCAAGGATTGTCAGTCTTCACGGAGTGCCTAAGAAGATAGTGTCTGATAGAGGAACCCAGTTTACCTCTCGTTTTTGGCAGAGTTTGCATGAGGCCATGGGAACTCATCTCAGGTTCAGTACTACTTATCACCCTCAAACCGATGGATAGACTAAGCTTGTGAATCAGATTCTTGAGGACATGTTAAGAGCTTGTGCTTTAACCTATGGTACCAAGTGGGACAAGTGTTTGCCCTATGCAGAGTTTTCATACAACAACAACTATCAAGCTAGTCTGCAAATGTCTCCATTTGAAGCCTTATACGGAAGAAAGTGCAGAACCCCTCTCAACTGGAAGGAGTTAGGAGAAAGCGAATTGTTTGGCCCTACCATATTGCAAGAAGCTGAAGAGCAAGTTCAGCTAATTCGAGACAGGTTGAAGATAGCTCAAAGCAGATAGAAGAGTTATGCAGATAATCGTCGTAGAGATTTAAGATTTGAACCCAATGATTATGTTTATCTTAGAGTCACCCCTCTCAAAGGAGTTCAGAGATTCCAAGTAAAAGGAAAGCTTGCCCCTAGATATGTTGGACCGTTCAAAGTATTGGAACGAAGAGGAGAGGTTGCCTACAAGCTTGAGTTGCCTCAGTCTTTTGCCGGAATCCATGATGTGTTCCATGTATCGCAATTGAAAATTGCTCAGGTGCCGTAAGAATGATGCGTCAAGCCATTGATTTGCAAGAGAATCTTACTTACAAAGAGCAACCAGTTAAAATGTTGGATATAACAGAGTGTATCACGAGAAGCAAGATCATCTATTTTTGTAAGGTTCAGTGGAGCAATCATTCAGAAGAGGAAGCCACTTGGGAGCGCGAAGAGGATTTGAAGTCCGAGTTTCCCCACCAATTCTCTAGCCAGCCTGAATCTCGGGGACGAGATTCCATTTAAGGGGGGAGGTTTGTAACATCCCAAAATTTGCAAAATAATATTTTATTACTTAGTTATAATTTTCTGAAATTTTTGCTGAATTTTCTGGATTTTATAAAACTGTTTTTCTATTTTTAGTTTTACGAAAAGATTTATGTAGCAAAATTATAATTCTTAAATTTCTGAAAATTTTCCAGTAAGTTGAAAATATTCCAAAGTATTTTTGAGAATTGTTACAGAATTTTTGTACTTTATTTGATATTGTTTCAAACTCTTTTTATTATCAGCATTAATTAAATACGAAAATAATTATCAAAGGAGGGCCCACATGTCATGGTTGTCTTCAACCTCCAGCCAAGAAGCCAGCCAAACCGTCTCTCTTTCTTTCTCCATGGCCAAGATTTTGGACCTCCAATCCAACATGTTTTTGCTCCCAAGTTCATATCCAATACGTGTGTCATCTCATCCTCAACTAATCCTTGTGATTCTCTCATCCCAATCCCTTCTATTTCGGGAGAAATTTGAGTTTTATCCGAATCGGACTCTTATTTAAACCAACCGTATCTATCTACAAGCCTCCCCGAGCATATTTAAGGAGAGCACCGGGATCCGCTCTCATTGCTCTACCCGTTCCTCCACTAGTTCCAATCTCTCGTGCCTTCGTTTGCTCGGAATACCGCGACGCCCGAAGCGCGAACCGAACGTCGACCGTCGTGCTCTAGCAAGATTCCCGACGCCTTGAACATTCCCTTCCAAATCCGTTCGCGTCACTTTGTGCTCTTGCTCGTCGTGAAAGTAACCCCTCAAACTGTTTCAAGATTGGTGCACCGTGCACGACAAATTTTGTGATTTCCCGATGCTTGTTCATCATCACCATCCGGACCGTTGCCGGTGAGGCATCGCCGGCCGGAACAAGCCGCCACCACCCTTGGCCGAGCCCTTGCTACCTTGCCTAGCCGCTTGGTCTTGCCCTTCCTCTTGCCATAATGTTGTGGTGCTTCGGTTGATTGAATACTACCAAGAACACCAGGCGTCCAGAGCCGCGCACAGTCTCGTGATGCTACAGTAGCATCGGCTACTGTAGCGAAGCAAGAGAGATAAGATCAGTGAAAGAAATAAATAGATAATGTTTATTTTAGAAAATTTAGATTCAGATTTCTGATACTATACAGTAAATTGATTTTTATTTTTTCTGATGAAAAATAATTTTAAAAATTCGAAAATCATTTCTTTATTGCTTTATGTGATTTAACGTTCGAAAAATCCGTTCTCTCTTATACGAACTCCGATTGAGGCGATTCAAGTTTCTAATTTTTTCTAAAATTGAGCTCTACTTTCCAGAGACATTTGTTTTCAATTTTAAGCTTGTTTAAGTGTCTGTTTGATATTTATTTGGTGTCATTGCTTTCTTTTCCGGTAGATGCTAATTCCGATGTAGCAAACAGAGACTTCGAAGACCAAGACTCAGCACTAGATCAGCAAGACAAGTCGTAACCTTTAATAATATTGATCCTATGTTTGCAAAAAGTACTTTGCTTTGTACAATTGCATGCTATTTCTGTACAATGATTATTTGTCGGGAGTAGCTATATACCTAGCTGACATTATACCACCTTGTTTATTGGGATGACATGTATCCATTGTTAACCCTAGGTTGGGTCAGTACTAGTTGGACATAATCATATTACCAACACTGGGTTGCCGTAGCTATGCTTAGACATTGCTTAGTTATACGATGGGATCCATATCACATGTTGAATAATATTAATCTTGACTTAATGAGACATTGAATTGTGGTTGATAGCCGCTGTTGTAAAATTTGTTGTACCATGGCGGGGTTTGCCATTGGTCTTGGTTGAACGAATTGTTTTTCCTTGGGCAAGTGATCGTGCAGTAAAAGGGGTGCTTTCTAGCACATTGCGATGTGGCTGTCTTGCCTGAGACAACTTAAGGACTTAATCTTGTGCGCCATTTAACTGGCCTAACTGTACTACCATAAGTCTGGTATGGGACAGACCTATCTTTTTAATTTGCAATGTCTAGCCTTAAGTACTGCCAATTGGTGGTTTGGGTTCCAGCGTGAACGGGTAGACTCACATGGCTCAAGAGGGGGCCCTGAGGGGTGAAACCTTAGTGGGCAGTATCGAGTTTAGACAGGGCATTGTAAAGGCTTTATCATGATCTCTCTGCGGCACACCAAAGGAAGTGTGTTAATATCGATTGCACAAAGAGATGATCATGTCTTGTGGGTAAAGAAGTACAAGCTCTGCAGAGTGTAAAACTATTCAAATAGCCGCATCCGCGGTCATGGACAAGCCTGGGAATTTCACACGGGGTATAGAGTGTTTCATGAAATGTTGGAATGTGTAATTGTTGGGATGTGAACACGGAGTTCACTTTTGTTTTGTTGTCTAAAGTTAATACTGTTGAATATGGTGGGCTGATAATTATTTTAGATGGTGTAGGGTGATGCCTCGCCATTTTGTTCATATTGTCTACCATTGATTTACCAGTTGTTTTTTATCTTTTCATAAATATGCTTTCAATTTATTTACTGTAGTTCAATTCAAGTTATTGTTTTCTGCAAATGAACCATATGGCTATCCTTGTGAAGATGTGCATGATTATATTGTATCAATTCCCTACAGCTTGCTGAGTACTTTTGTACTCACGGCTTTATGCCCTTGTTGTTCAGTTGCTGAAGGAGAACCCGAAAATTCTGAGTATTATGAGGAGGAATGTTATGAAGACTACGTAGATTAGGAAGGTGTTCCCCAGACGATTACCTGTGGCATGTCGAATGGCCCAAGTTATCTTTTCCACTGCATTAGTTATTTATTTCTTAAACCCTTAAGGCATAATAGTGTAAACATTGACTATAAGGTCTGATGCTTTATTTAATAATAATTTACCGCTTTCTTAGTTAATTCATTGAATGAAATGATATTTCATCTATGTTTCCACTGTGTGCACTAGCATGATCCTGGACTAGTGTAGTATACACAGAGGCTTTCGGATTTGCAAATCCGGGTCGCGACAATTCACGAGCAAATGAGGGACTCAAGTATGGATCAAACAAGTTTCACTCAAGTTGCTTTGGGGACTCTAGAGAATTCCAAACTTTCACAAATCATGGCAAATACTCTTAGAGGAGAAACTTAGCAAGTAATAGCAACAAGCTTCATCAAGTTTTCATTTAAAGCCTTCATTTTCAAATTCTTACAAGTTTAGCAAGATAAATAAACTTGGACATATCTAAGCTAGCATTTTTCGTAAAAGAGCATGGTGCATAGCATGAATAATTGCTCATTTGCATAATAGACAAAGCTCTTTAAACAGAAAATGCAGTCTATATGCAATGCATGAACAGATTCCCAAACTCCCCCTCAACAAATGAATCAATTTTAAGCACAAATCTGGTTAAAATGAGTTATTAGCATAATTAGGTGCAAAGAAAACCCAAATGAGCTTAATAGAAACCAGAAAATACAAAATGAGGAGAAAAAGTCGAGAAAACTACAAACTGGGTGGCTATAGAGCGTATAAAAGATAGTAGAGAACACTGTGGCTTAGACTCGCTCTCATCTTCTCCAATAACTACATAGGGAAGCTGACTCTAGATCCAAGCTAAGGAGTGCACATAGACTATGTCTACTCAGGGGCCCAACACTTGTTAGACTTATAAGACTGTGAGGGAACTCAACCTAGAGAGAAGAGAGAACAGCTAATTGTGCATGATAGCAACCTATAGCATAAGATGAGAGGATATGCAAAGCATGCTAGAAGTCTAAGTGAAGTGAACTCACAACTCTAGAATAAGCTCAATAACACCCAGAAAGAGTAGAAGAAAGGAAATACTGGAAGAAAACATATACAATACATAATATACAAACCAGCTCCCCCTCACGATAGGCCATAAGGGCACACGATTCCAAACTCACTCCTCAAGGCAACAAACTTGGAGCTATCCAAAGGCTTAGTAAAGATATCGACTATCTGGTGGTCACTCTCTAGAAACTAAAGCGCGATATCGCCCTTCTCCACATGGTCTCTAAGGAAGTGATATCTAATATCAATATGATTGTCCGAGAATACTGCACTGGGTTTTTCGCAATACAAATAGAAGAAGTGTTGTCACAGAAAAGTGGCACACTCTCTATCTCTAACCCAAAGTCCTTCAAGGTAGATCTCATCCAGAGAACCTAACTACAGCAACTGGCTGCAGCAACATACTTGGCCTCAGCGGTGGACTGTGCAACTCTAGACTGCTTCCTAGATGACCAAGAAACGAGAGAAGTACCAATGAATTGGCAAGTGCCAGAAGTCCTCTTCCTATCTATTCTACAGCCAGCGAAGTGAAGAGTATCAAATACCATAATCAATGGTAGCTCGAAGGTACCTGAAGACGCGCTTCACCGCCTGGCGGTAAGAGGTACGAGGAGAAACTTGAAATCAAACGCATAGACACACAGTAAAATGTATGTCTAGTCTCAAAGCAGTGAGGTACAACAGGGAGCCGATCATGCTCCGGAACTCCTTCTAATCAACTGGCTCACCATTCTCATCAGGCTCGAGAACAGCAATGGTGCCCATAGGAGTTATCACCGGCTTCCCATCAGACATATCGAAGCACCTCAGGAGGTCTCGAGTGTACTTGTCTTGATGCAAGAAGGTGCCCTCCCGAGTTTGCTTGATTTGGAAGCCAAGGAAGTAGTTCAACTCATCCATCATACTCATCTCAAACTTTGTGCTCATCACCTCAGAAAACTGAGACACAAGATAATATCGTTCACATAAATCTGGACGAGGAGAAAGTGAAAATCCTGGTGTCTGATGAATAGAGTCTTGTCTACTATGCCCATCTTAAAACTATGACTAAGAATATAGGACTTAAACTTCTCAGACCAAGCTCTAAGTGCCTGCTTAAGCCTATATAAAGCTTTGTAAAGCTTGAAGATATGGTTTCGGTACTTAGGGTTCTCAAACCCTAGAGGCTGCCCAACATACACCTCTTTCTAAATATATCCATTGAGGAATGCACTCTTAACATCCATTTGATAAAGCTTGAAGCCCTTGGATGCCGAGAATGCAAGCAGGATCCTAATAGCCTCTAGTCTAGCTACAGGGGCAAAGGTCTCCTAAAAGTCAAGACCCTCAACCTGAGAAAAGTCCTATGGAACTAGCCTAGCCTTGTTCCTGATGACAACCCCATCCTCACTCTTCTTGTTTATGAACATCCACTTGGTCTCAATGACATTATGACCAGATGGGGGCTCGACAAGCTGCCATACCTTGTTCCTCTCGAAGTTCTCAAGTTCCTCATGCATAGCATTAACCCATGACTCATCGGATAATGCATGAGAAACGTCCTTCGGCTCAAACGAGGCAACAAAGGCAGAGTGGTGCCAGAAAGAGGACAAACCTGATTTTGAGTGCGTGAGTCGTTCAAACAGATCGCCAATGATATAATTAGGTGGATGATGTCTCTGAATATGGCGGGGAGGTACAGAAGCAAAAGTGGTTTCTACCTCATGCACAGAAGAGGCAGGAATAGAGCCACTAGCTGCATGAGAGTTAGAAGGCAAGGGCTGGTCTCCCTGAGGTGCAGAAATGGAAACAGGAGGCACCTCAGGTCTAGAGGGGACTAGATCAGGTGGAACACCATCATCTCTATCATCCTCATCCTCTACAAAGATGGTCTCGGAGAGGGAAGAAGAGCATAAAATGTCAGGTCTAGCTCCTGGGCTAGCCTCATCAAAGGTCACTTCGCAGGTCTCTATGACCCTATGCACATCGCAACTCCAGACCCTATAGCTATGAGAAGAAGTTGAGTATCCCAGAAAAATACCATCAGAAGAACGAGACTCAAACTTATCTAGGTTACTGGACTTCAAAATGAAACACTTGCAACCAAACACATGAAAATGAGAAACACTAGGCTTTCACCCATACCTCAACTTGTAAGAAGAGTGGTGCAAATGTCCTCTCAAGAAAACACAACTAGAAACATGACAAGCAGAAGCTATAGCCTCAGCCCAAAACTTCCTAGGAGTACTGTACTCATCTAGCATTGTCCTAGCCATCTCAACGAGAGTTGTGTTCTTCCTTTCCACAATGCCATTTTGTTGAGGGATGTAGGGAGAGGAGAACTGATGCTCTAAGCCAAACTCCACACATAAACTCTCAAAGTAGGAGTTCTTGAATCCACACAGAAACTCTCAGAATAGGAGTTCTTGAACTCCGTGCCATTGTCACTGCGTATAGCTCGTAAGGCACTAGGGAGCTCAAGAGACAACCTATGAACCAAACCCTTGAAATAGGTAAAAACTCATCCTTCGAGGCCATGAAAAACACTCAAGAATACCTTGAAAATTATCAACAATGACAAGAACATATCACTTCCCACCTGCTGACTGCACTCTAGCTAGCCAACAGTGTCCATATGTAATTGCTGTATTGAAAGATCGAAAAAGGCGACTAGAGGGGGGGGGGTGAATAGGAGCCAAATAAAATTTTCGAATAAACTCTCCCCCTAAAATTCAAACCACCAAAAGACCAGAAAGAAATTGCACTGGTTGGGTATTTCTGGTCGGATGAACAGTACCCACGACCTACAGAGGTCGGATGAACAGTACTCAGAATGAATAGTGTTCGGTGAACAAGACTTCGCTTAGCACGGGCCTGATGAACAAGACTCTGACCAAGTGGTCGGATGAACAAGATTTGGGGTGAATAGTGTTCGGGTGAACAAGACTTCCGACAGGTGATGAATAGCACTCCGACCTCTGAGGCCTGATGAACAAGACTCGGTGAATAGAAAATCAGCACGATCTCAAAAATGTAAATCGATGTAACTTTTGATCTACTGATCCAAAAACAAAAAATTGGTGTGCACCTCCCAAAGGATGTCAGAACCTATTTCAATCAACAATCGAAGGAATTAATACCAAGGTTCCGTCCTTTTCAGCTTTAACAAATGCAACACCAAAAACAGAGTCACGAACACAGATTTCACTCGTGAATTTGTCGGTGGGAGTTGATAGTCGAATATCCTTGGATGACTCTCCACAAATCACAGCAAGTAAGTACACGAAGAAACAACCCTTCAAACAAATAGAAACACCATCCAAAACTAGGCACAGAAATTGGTTTCTTGCAAAACTGAATAGAAGAGGTTGTAGATTGCCTAGATGATTGGGATATGATCTATAGGAGATTCATCCAGCAATCTTTCATCCTTGGCAATAAGAACCAGAAGCCAATCAAGACTAAATAACTGCAAGTCACACGTTTACGCACTTTAAGAACACACAGATTTACAACTTGCAACAAGAACGTAAGGATTGCCTAAAAGATTGAAAGCACCGAATCCAGAGAAGAGTTCATCAATCATGAATTTCAACAAAGACTCAATAACATGTAGAAGGAGATGAGGCAAATCCAAATTACGTAAAGTAAATCGCAAGAAGGTAAATGCTAAATTTATATAATGTAATTCAAGTGCGTAATGTAAATACGTAAGAGAAATGAAACAAGAATATAAATGAAGAACATTTCATTTCTAGAAGGAGGTTTACAAAGCCTCACAACAAAGTGGGCAAAGCTCAAATGAGCAAAGAAAACCTCGAACATTCAAAGAGGAGGCTGCCCTACCCTCTATTTATAGTGACTGATCAATTCCCACCTTTGGATGTCCCGCTCAATCCTAAGCCAACATCCAAGAGCCAGGATTTGATCCTTACACTCGCCACTCTCAACAACTCTCAACTACTCACGACACTTTCCTCACCGCCACCCCAAGGAGACACCCTCTCCCCGCTCTATTCATAGCAGCTTGAACACCTACCACCCTTGGATGAGCCTCTAAACCCTAGAGCACTCCATCAAGGGCTGAGATTTTACCCACTCACAAAGATATGCATGGGCTCACCCAAACCCAACAACACAACGGGTTTTGCATGCTTTTCAACTCACACTAACTTGACCCGCTACTCTATCTTCCCGACCGCGATCCAACGGTCCTCCTAGATCGTGAGCAGCTCCAAGTTAGCATCTCATCCATTCCTTTGTCTTATCGGCTTGCGCCTACTCCCGCCTCACCATCTTTGGCGACACCTTGATCATCCGACCTCGCCTCTCCCACCTAGTCCTCGATCCCCTTCGCCACCATGACCTAGCTCCAAAGTCCCGCAACCATCATAGACAAGGAAACCACATCACATAGCAAGGTCCAACAACACATATCCATCTCAACAGAAAGATATACACTACGCCGACCAAAGATAACCTCGACCACACGTGGTCCGACCATCGGTCTCCATCCCGACCAACCATGGTCCGACCATCGGTCTCCATCACGACCAACCATGGTCCGACCATCGGTCTCCATCACGACCAACCATGGTCCGACCATCGGTCTCCATCCCGACCACTCAAGGCCGGACGACCCAACCACTGGGTCGGACGACCGGTCTCCGACCACCACACCCGCACTCTCTGGTCGGACAACCGTCTCCGACCAACCAAAGACTGACATCTCGGGTCGGACGATCGGTCTCCGACCACCAAAGCCTGCACTCTCAGTCTGGACGACCGACCACTGGGCCTCGGACGACCGTCTCCCACCACCAAAGCCCGCACTCTCGGGTGGACGACCCGACCACTGGGTCGGACGATTGGTCTCCGACACCAAAGCCCCGACCACTCAGCCTGACGACCCGACATCTGGGGTCTGACGACCGGTCTCCAACCAAGAACTCAAATTGCTCTAGCTCAAAAACAATCCAAATGAAACTCAAACTTGAGCACACCTTGCTCAAATAAAGTCAAATACTCATCACAAACATGGATGGACCTCCACATGGTCCTTCAATCTCCCCTTGATGAGTATATTGACAAACCACACAAAAGGCATAAATTTGAGTTTGAATGAGAGAAGAAGAAAGCAATTTGATTGCAAGCCAAACTTGGTCCAGAGAGAAAGATATAAAATTATGACCAAGTTGGCGTAAAGAATTTAGAGCAAGACCATGAAAAGAGCAAGTTTTCAACAAAAGCTCTAAAAACCAATCATAAGTGTCAAATGTGATTATGATTCATAAGAGATAGCAAAGATTTACAAAAATCATAAGAACCAACAAGCTTTCACATTTCTATCTCCTCCTTTTCTACATTTTAAATGATGCCTTTTCTACATTTTCTCCCCTTTGGCAATATAGGCATCAAAATAGAATTTTCTCCTCTTTATGTATGCATGAAATGCAACCTAAGGGAGCTTTGAAGATTATCCAAATGATCATAATGACAAGATATGACACCAAGCTTATTAATCTTAGATTATGACCAAACTAAGACATGTCCAAGTGCAAATAACAAATTTTGCTCATAAGCTAAGTTTTGAAAATGTATCATTTTTAGCAAGATTTGACAAGTGCACAACTTAGCAAAGTTTCAAAACTAGAAGCAAAACCACTCAGGGATCAAATGGAAAACCTAGAGTTCAACCTACTCAACACTTTGGGGAATTTTGAAGTGCATATTAGGTCTTTCGAGCCCATTTTTCAATTTATGCAAATTTTCTTTAAGACTTCGAAAAACATAGCGGGGTGCAAATGTTTGACATAATTTGCATTCTTTACCCACTTATGTGTTTGATATTTGCAATTTTTTTTGATTGACTCAAGCCATTTTCGATCATCTCAAGAGTAACTCTTAAGAGAATGATCTTGGTCATACACAATATATTCCAAGTTCATCCCAAATGCAATGGGAGGCAGTCTCGAGAATATAAAGTGCTGAGATCAATTTTGCACAAAAGAGTCAATTTTTTTTAATTTTCAATTTAGCACATATAAGCAATTCTGAAGGACTCAAATATGGATCAAGCAAATTTCACTCAAGTTGCTATAGGACTCTAGAGAATTCCAAAATTTCACAATTCATGGTAAAAGCTCTAGAGAAGAAACTTAGTAAGTAAAAGCAACATGTTTCATCAAGTTTTCATTTAAAGCTTTTAAGTTTTTCAGATTTCAATGAACATTAGCTTGATAAATGAACTTGGACATATCTAAGCTAGTGATTTTCTTCGAAAGATATAGCATGATGTATGTCACGAAAATTGAGTCAAATGCATAATAGACAAAGCTCATAAAACGAAAAAGCAAATTAAATGCAATGCATGAACAGATTCCCTAACTCCCCTCAACAATTGAATCAATTTTAAGCTCAAATCTGGTTAAAGTTGAGTTTTATCAAGATTAGGCATAATAAAACCCGAATGAACTCAATAATAACCTAAAAATGAATGAGGAGAAGAAATCGAGAAACTGCAAAACTGGATGGCTATAGAGCATAGAAAAGATATAAGAAACTCACTACAGCTTAGACTCGCTCTTATCTTCCCAAAAGACCGACATAGGGAAGCTGACTCTAGATCCCAACTAAGGAGTGCACACAGACCCTGTCTACCCAGGAGGTCCAAAACCTGCTAGACTTAAAAGACTGTGAGGAAACTCAACCTAGAGAGAAGAGAGAACAGCTAATCACGCATGATAGCACAAGATAAGAGGTCCATGCAAGGCATGCCAGAAGTCTAAGTGAGTGAACTCAACTCAAGAAAACAAGCCCAAAGACACCTGTAAGAAACACAAAGAAAAGAAAAAGCTGAAGAAAACATATAATACATAATATACAAACCAGCTCCCTCTCACGAAGGCCATAAGGGCTCACGACTCCAAGCTCACTCCTCAAGGCAACAACTGAGCTATCCAAGGGCTTGGTGAAGATATCGCTAACTGGAGGTCACTCTCTACAAATCAAGCACGATATCTCCCTTCTCCACATGGTCTCTAAGGAAGTGATATCTAATATCAATGTGCTTGGTCCGAGAATGTTGCACTGGTTTTTAGCAATGCAAATAGCGTAAGTGTTGTCACGTAAAAGTGGCACACTCTCTATCTCTAACCCATAGTCCCAAGGTCGATCTCATCCAGAGCACTGCTACAAAGAATCGGTCAAAAGAATATACTCGGCCTCAATGTGGATCAGAATCAGAATATCCCAAAATTTGAGTTTTGGAATGTTGGAATTCAAAAATAAACCATTTGCATTTTCTTGAATTAATTTCAGCTTAATTTGAATTTTCCTTAAATGAAAGGATTTAATTTGACTAAACTATTCATCAAACTTAAGAATTTCTGTGTTTTTGGGGATTTTTCTGAAGTTATTCATCAAGCTTAATTTGAATTAGTTGGGTTCCTTGTGATCCAAGGATTTTTTCTGTATTTTTGGGGATTTTTCTGAAGTTATTTGTCATTTATTTGAATTTAATTGGTTTTATTCGGATTTCTGGAATTATTTAAAATCGGAAAATGTTTTTAATTTTCAAAACGCCTGGCCGAAATTCCTCCGCCCGCTCCGCTTTTCTCGCGCCTGTTTCTCTCCGCGTCGCCTCGCCCGCCCGCTCGCCATGGCCGCCTCGCTGCCCACCGGTAGCCTAGCGCCGCTGCGTTCTAACCCTAGCCGCCAAGGCCGAAACCGCGTCCGCCGCCGCTTTTGAGTCCGTGGTTTGACACGGCCGCCGAGGCCCCTATTTAAGCCGCCAGACGCCCGAGGATCGCCTCTCGCGCCGCCTTTTGCCCCACCTTCGCCGCCTAGCCGCCGCCGCGCAGACGACTCGCCGAGTCCGCCGCCTCATCCAAGCCTTCCGCCGTTTTTTCTTCGCTGTCGGTGCTCCTCCGCCGCCGCCGTTGGTCTCCCGAGTTCGCCGCTGCCGCTTTCTTCCGGATCCACGCCGCGCTCGATCCGGCCATCTTTCGCCGATCGCGGTCGTCTTCCCTCCTTGCCGGTGAGCCCGCCGCCGCCGCCGCCGCTCCCCTCCACTTCTTGGCGGCCGTCCGATCGCTCACAGGCGCCCCGACGCGCCACGTATCCTTCGCTGCAGCCGCGCTCTTGGCCGCTCGATCCGATCCGCCTCGCGCGAAGCGCCAGCGTGGCCACCGACGCCGCGCCACGCTCGAGCCGCTGTGCGCTGAAGTCGCCGCCACGTCCGCTACTGCGCTCGATCGTGGCGCCGGTGCACGGTGAACCAGCGCAGGCGCCGGGACCTTGTCCACCGTGAGCCGGCCGACGCCGGCGTTGCGCAATAAATCGCTTTTCAGTACAAAATAAATCCAAAATTCTGATTTTCTGATTTTCTGTATTTTCTCTGAATTTAATCTTTCGAGGCCCGTTCTCGCCATACGAACTCCGATTGAGGCGATTCAAGTTTCTAAATTTTTCTAAAATCAAGATCTATCTTCCAGAGCCATTTATTTTCAGTTTTGAGCTTGTTTGAGTCTCTGTTTGGTATTTATTTGGTTTCGTTGCTTTCTTTTCCGGTAGACGCTAATTCCGAGGGAGCGAACGAAGACTTCGAAGACCAAGATTCAGCACTAGATCAGCAAGGCAAGTCGTAACCTTGATCATATTGATCCTATGTTTGCAAAGTAATTTATTTTATACAATTGCATGCTATTTACGTATCAATGTTTATTTAATGGGAGTAGATGTATATCTAGTTGACATTATGCCACCTTGATTAGTTGTATACCATGTATCCATTGCTAAACCTAGGTTGGGACATTACTAGTTGGACATAAATATTACACCAACATTGGGTTATCGTAGCTATGCTTAGACATGCTTAGATATACGTTGGGATTCATGTCACATGTGAATAATGTTAATATTGACTTAATGAGATATTGAATCGTGGCCGTTAGCCATCGTTGTAAATTTTGTTGTACCATGGCGGGTTTGCCATTGGTCTTGGTTGAACGAATTGTTTTCCTCGGCAAGTGATCGTGAAGTAAAGGGGTGCTTTCTAGCACATTGGGATGTGGATGTCTTGCCCGAGACAATTTAAGGACTTAATCTTGTGCGCCATTGAACTGGCCTAACCGCATTACCACATGTCCGAATGGGACAGACCTAGCTGATTAATTTGTAAGGTCTAGCCTTGAGTACTGCCAGTTGGTGGTGTGGGTTCCGGGATGGACGGGTAGATTCGCAAGGCGCAAGAGGGGGCCCTAAAGGGCGAAACCTTAGCGAGCAGTACCGAGTTTAGACAGTGCATTGTAAAGGCTTTGTCATGATATCTCTGCGACACACCTAAGGAAGTGTGTTAAGATCGATTGCACAAAGAGATGATCATGTCTTGTGGGTAAAGTTGTACAACCTCTGCAGAGTGTAAAACTATTCGAATAGCCGCGTCCGCGGTCATGGACAAAGCCCGGTAATTTCACATGGGGTATAGAGTGTTTCATAAAATGTGGAATTGTTGGGATGTGAACGGGGAGTTCACTATTGTTTTGTTGTCTATCATTGATCTATCAGTTATTTATTTATGTTTTCATAAATATGCTTTCAATCTATTTATCAGATTTCAATTCAAGTATTGCTTTCGCAAATGAACTATATAGCCATCCTTGTCAAGCCGCATAAATATATTGCATCAATTCCCTACGCTTTCGAGTACCTTTGTACTCACGGCTTTATGCCCTTGTTGATCAGTTGTTGAAGGAGATAATGAATATCATGAGGAGGAATTCTATGAAGACTACGTGGATTAGGAAGGCGTTCCCCAGACGATTGCCTGTGGTATGTCGAATGGTTCAATTTATTTTTTCCGCTGCAATAGTATTTGTTTCTTAAGCCCTTAAGTCGTAATGGTGTAAACATTGACCATAAGGTCGTTTTCTTTATTCAATAATAAATTGCTTCTTCTTAGTTAAATCGTTGTATGGAATGGTATTTCATCTATGTTTCCACTGTGTGCACTAGCGTGATCCTGGACTAGTGCAGTATACACAGAGGGTTTCGGATTTGCAAATCCGGTCCCGACAAAGAACCCTGCATCGCTTCCTAGATGACCAAGAAACAAGAGAAGTGTCAATGAATTGGCAAGTGCCGAAGTGCTCTTCCTATCTATCCTACACCAAAGAAAGTCGGATCGGAAAAGGCTCTAAGAGATAGACAAGAAGAAGAAGAGTACCAAATACAATAATCAGTGGTAGCACGAAGGTACTCAAGATGCGCTGATCACCGGGCGGTGAGAGGCGCGAGGAGAAGCTTGAAATCGAGCGCACGCACACACAAATAAATGTATGTCCGGCCTCGAGGCGTGAGGTACAAGAGGAGCCGATCATGCTTCAAACTCCTTTGATCGGCAGCTCACCATCCTCATCGGGCTAGAGGACAGCAGCAGGCTATAGGAGCCACACGGCTTCCCATCCGACATGTCGGCGCCTCAGAGGTCACGTATATTTGCCTTGATGCAAGAAAGTACCTCCCGAGTCCGCTTGATTTGGAAGCCAAGAAAGTAGCTCAACTCGCCCATCATACTCATCTCAAACTCAGACTCATCACATCGTAAAACCGAGAGACAAGAGAATGAGACGAGCCACCAAAATGATATCGCCCACATAAACTGACAAGAAGAAAATGAGACTCATGGTGTCCGATGAACAGAGTTTTGTCTACTATGCCCATTTTAAAGTCATGGCTGAGAAGATAAGACTTGATCCTCTCATACCATGCTCGGGGCTCGCTTGAGTCCATACAGAGCTTTGGAAAGCTTGTATACATGACTCGAAACTTGGGGTTCTCAAACTCGGAGGTTGCTTGACATAAACCTCTTCCTCAATATAGCCATTGAGGAATGCACTCTTGACATCCATTTGATAGAGCTTGAAGCCCCGGATGCAGAGAATGCAAACAGATCCTAATAGCCTCTAGCCTAGCTACATGGGCAAAGGTCTCTCAAAGTCAAGACCTCAACTTGAGAAAGCCCTGCAACTAGCCTAGCCTTGTTGCGAATGACAACCCCATCCTCACTGCTTGTTTTTGAACACCCACTTGGTCCCAATGACATTATGACCAGATGGGGCTCACAAGTCGCCATACCTTGTTCCTCTCAAAGTTCTCAAGTTCTCATGCATAGCATTAATCCACGACTCATCGGATAATGCATGAGAAACATCCTTCGCTCAAAGGAGGCAACGGCCGAGTGAAGATGTATGAGGACAGACCAGCTCTTGAGCGAGTGACACGCCAACAAATCGCCAATCATCCGATCGTAAGGATGACGCCTCAATATGACGGGAGGTCCAGCAGAATGTATGGCCTCTACCTCTTGAATGTAAGAGGTAGGAACAGAGCCACTCACCAAGGAGAGCTCGGAAAGCAAGGTGGTCTCCCGAGGTGCGTAAATGGAAACAGAGGCACCTCGTGAAGAGGGACTGATCCGTGGAACACCATCATCTCCATCATCCTTATCTTCTTCAAAGATGGTCTCAGAGGGATAAGAAGAGCTCAAACATCAAGTCTAGCTCCTGGCTAGCCTCATCAAGGTCACATCACAGTCTCTATGATCCTATGTGCATCAACACCTGCACTTATAGCTACGAGAAAAGACGAGTAACCTAGAAAGATACCATCGTAAGAGCGAAATTCAAACTTATCTAGGTTACCAAACTTCAAGATAAAACACTTGCAACCAAAACGCAAAATGAGACACACCGGGCTTTCGCCCATACCTCAACTCATAAGAAGTGCGATGCAAATGTGCTCTCAAAACACGCGATTAGAAACATGGCAAGCAAGAGCTATAGCCTCACCAAAACTTCCTAGGAGTATCAGACTATCTAGCATCGCCCGCCATCTCAACCAGTGGTCCTGTTCTTCCTTTCCACTATGCCATTCTACCGAGGGGCGAGGGAGAAGAGAACTGATGCTCTAAACCGACTCCACACAAAAACTCTCAAAGTAGGAATTCTTGAACTCCGTATATTATCATCACAGATAGCTCAGAATGCACCGGGAGCTCAATAGACAACCCATCGACCAAACCCCAAGTGAGAAAAGTCTCATCCTTCGAGGCCATGAAGAATACCCAAGAGAATCTAGAAAATCATCAACGATGACAAGAACATACCACTTCCTCCCGCCGATCGCACTCTAGCCGACCAACAGTTGTCCATATGTAAAAGCTGTCCCGGTGCATCACCATCACTACGGTCACAGGAGGATGAGAAGCAAGAACCATCTTGCCATGTCGGCAAGGAGAGCAAACTAAGTCTTTGACCATCTTGAGTTTGGGCAAACCACTAATGAGATCGTGGCTCGCTAACTCGAGTCAAATGATCAAAACCAATGTGACCAAGTCTCATATGCCGTAAGGAGAGATCACTAACTCGAAGCATTCAAACATCGAAGAGAGTCTCCGTAAGAAGCGTAAAAATCAGCACGAAAGACTCTCCCAAATCTAGAAATCCCAAGAACTAACCCTCCCGATGAATCAAGGATTCTACAGCATTACTCTTGAAGCTTACCTCAAAGAGTCATCAATAAGCCGAGAAACAGAGAAGATTGAATTGCACTTACTTACTAAGGCAACATCTTTAAGAATGAAATTTTGGTTAATGTAGATGGTACCTTTAGCTATGACTCTACTCAAGAAGCATCCCGAAAGTGATCAACTCATCACCGGGGCTCGGACTAGGAAGAGAACCATCGAGAATCTCCGGTCATATGACGAGAACAACCGAGTCGATAATCCAAACATCTCCTTCCCTATCCGACTAACCCGATCAAGACACAAGAGAGAGATGACTCAAGATCGAATAGAGTGAAGACTTGGGAACCCAATATCAACCACACGACGCCTCAGTACCGCCACGTAAGAAGACTGACTCGAGTGTCTCTCTGACGCTTAACTCTAACAAGATCAGAGCAACTCTAGTAGATGATCTAGGAGCTGAAACTAGGTTGGCATGCCGTGGTGCAAAAGTCGAGCCACCCGAGTGAACACCTCACGCCACGATATCTACTGAAAACACCTCACGCCACTGATATCTACCTCGATGGGAAAACGAGGAATATCAAAAGGATGGCGGAAAGACTCGACTCACGAACAAATCCAAGACTAAAACTCAAGAACCAAAGATGAAAACCGAGTCCCGGACTCGCCCAAAAACAAAGCGACTTTCTAACTGTCTAGAAGGCAGTGTGCCTTAGGAGCACTCAAAGTCTAGGGATGACCTCAATACCCCTAAGAGCAAAGAACACGCCACGCCGAGTGATCTTGGCGTGCTCAAGCGTAAATCTACTAGGTGACCATCCTTCTTACGTAAGGTGCATATGTACTTCGCCTTGCTAGAGACATATAACAGAGTAACACCCTTCCGGTCAAGTCCTATGGACAACCCCAACAGACCTAAACTTGGTGGTGCTCACTGGGAGCTACCACAATCTCACCACTCTTGGAGCCGCGACAATGGTGGGAGGATGCGCCCGAGCGTGCTCCAAGGATCAAATCCTAGACCTTGATTGAATCTACTAATCTTGGATTGGTCTAGAATAAGATTGAGCTTCTTCTTGCCTCCAACAAACTTCTCGAGAGTGCTCATAAGATACTGGCAATCTCGAAAGAAAGAGGCACAAGAAGAGCAGGGGGAAGAAGAAGAAGAAGAACCAGAAAGATGAGCTCTCTCAACACGTGCATTTTTCTCCCTCAGCACGGCTGCCTCAATCTTGAGGGCCTCGCAAGAAACACAAGACGCATTTCTAATTCTATGGGCTTGGTCTTCTAATTTCTTCCTAAGCTCGACATGGATTTTATCCAAGTCCCCCTCAATCACAGAACATCGCAAGCAACTTTCTTGTGACTTATCTAGTAAGTCCTTACCAAGTTTAGCACACTTGACATTTAAGGATTCATTGTCAAGTTTTAGTTACCTACAACCCTCACATGAGCTGACTGGTTCTTTAGAAGCATGCATTTCAAGTTCATCGTTTCTAGAAGAAAGCTTCCTAAGGTGATCGCTCATGGCATCAATTTCGCAAGCAATTTAGGCAATTAGCACAAGAAGGAGTAGAGTGAGCATGAAGAAAACTAGCATCTACGAATGAGTATCAACAGATTTATTGCTAGCATTCTTCAACCTAAGACTATCTAGTTCGCATAACACACTATCATGCATAGTCCTTAGGTTCTCTAACTCCACAAGCAAAGCATCACACAAAGTACACCATCGCTGACTCGGGAGGAGAAGATCTAAGTGAAGCTAACTCCCGAGTCAAGGTACCTACTTCCTTTCTAACTCGTAACACCTCGACCTAGCCTTAGCATTAAACTTGCCTAATTTACGTAAGGCAGATTTAACTCGTCGTAGGTGGGTACCTCATCCGTGTCAGCATCAAATGAGTCGCTTACTTCAATAGCGCCGCCATGAAGCACATGCCGAGAAGTCATCTTTGCCCTTCACCTTCTCTTGCGGATCGCCCTCGCTTGCATCACTCCAGCCTCCGTGTCGAGAGCTCGATGTCGCCCAAAGGCGGCGAGGACCCGTGAAAGAGCTTATTCTTGGCAAAGTTGCGGTACTTCTTCTTCGCCGCCACGATCCGGGCCTTTTGTTGCGGTTCATGTCGGTGTGGTCGTTCTTGCCCGAACCGCCTTGTTCGGTTTTGCCCTTCTCCAGCTTGGGACAGTTTGCTCGAATGTGGTTGGGGCCACCACACTCGAAACAGGTGATCATCCCACCTCTCTTCCTCTCTCTCACTCTCTTGTAAGAATGAAATTGTCATTAATGCAGACGTTACCTTTGGCAATGACTCTACCTGAAGAAGCATCCCCAAAAGTGATCAACTCATCACCAGGGGCTCGGACTAGGGAAGCAAACCAACGAGTCTTCGGTCATAGGACAAGAACAACCGGAGTCAACAATCCAAACCTCGCCGTGAGTTGAAGGAATCTTGTAAGAGAGATGTTGCAGCATGGAGCCCATCAGAGTCATCACCAGAGAGCTAGAACTAATGCGCAACAGTCTGCTCGTTGCACTCCTCCGAACGCATTCAGGACCCCTACACCAGCACCTCGCCCAGCTCCTTCAGGCAATCGCAATTTCAACACCAACAGCAATCCACCTCAGAGGAAAACTAATCCAGCTGCAGGAGTCACAAGTTTCAACTATCATGATCTTGGTCGTTATGCCAACAATTGCCCAAGAAAGCAAGCTGTGACGCCAGTAGGTTTTAATTTGGGATCTACACCAGCCAAGACCCCCGCACCAAGAGCAGGACCTGGAGTGCCCCAGACTCCCAACCAAGCCACCAGGACTTCGCCGCCTGCTGGAAGAGGCCGTGTGAATCACGTCACCACTAAGGACGTCCAGTCTGCACCAGACGTCATACTAGGTAAGCTCCTAGTCAACTCAACATCTGCTATGGTTTTGTTTGATTCTGGAGCAACACATTCGTTTGTTTCTCAGAGTTTTGCTGCAAACCATCAATTAAAGACAAAGCCTCTTAAAACTGTTTTATTAGTGCAATCACCTGGTTCTGATTTGAGTACGAACTAAGGCTGCCCCGAAGTTAAGATATTAATTGGAGGGGTAGAATTTCTAGACAACCTCATTGTCTTAGACACCATGTCCCTAGATGTGATACTAGGAATGGATTAGCTCTCCAAGAACCAAGCAGTTTTGGATTGTGGGAATAGAGAGATCACCTTAACCAGTCCATATGGAGCCAAGTTAAAAGTTCAAGCCGCTACAGATCAGTCTGAAGGGATAAAAGTTTGCAGTGCCAAAGGAATAAGTTTGGAAGATGTGCCAGTCGCCAACGAATTTCCTGATGTGTTTTCAGATGAGTTGCCTGCGATGCCACCAGATAGGGATATAGAGTTCTTGATAGAACTAGTTCCTAGAACACCACCCATTTCTATGAGACCTTACAGGATGACTACTAATGAGTTAGCTGAGTTAAAGAGACAGATTAAAGAGCTACAAGATGACTTCAAGGTTTTGTTCGACCAAGTTCTTCGCCACGGGGAGCCTCAGTTCTTCTAGTTGAAAAGAAAGATGGAACTCAGAGAATGTGTGTAGATTATCGTTCACTCAATGAGGTCACCAATAAGATAAGTACCCTTTGCCAAGGATCGATGATTTGTTTGACCAACTTCAAGGAGCTGGAGTGTTCTCGAAAATTGACTTAAGATCAGGTTACCATCAGTTGAAGATTCGTAAAGAGGATATACCCAAAATAGCTTTTGTTACTTGTTATGGACAATATGAGTATACCGTGATGTCTTTTGGATTGACCAATGCCCCTGCCTACTTCATGACCTTGATGAATAAGGTATTCATGGAATATTTGGATAAGTTTGTTGTTGTTTTCTTTGATGACATTCTGATCTACTCCAAAAGTGAGGAAGAATATGAGGACACTTGCCCAAAGTTTTAACGAAGCTAAGAGAAATCCAGCTTTATGCAAAGTTCAGTAAATGTGAGTTTTCGATGAAAGAAGTTGCTTTTCTAGGACATGTCATATCGGTAGAAGGAGTCGCTGTTGAATCTGGTAAGGTGCGAGATGTGCTCAGTTGGGAGTCACCCAAGACGGTACCCTAAGTCCGAATTTTTCTTGGAATGGCGGGATATTATCGCCGTTTCATAGAAGGATTTTCTAGAAAAGCTAGACTGCTTACTCAACTCTTAAAGAAGGAGAAGAAATTCGTTTGGACACTAGAGTGTGAGCAGAGTTTCCAAGAGCTAAAGAAGTGTTTGACAACTGCCCCAGTGCTTATCCTGTCGGATATTAGAAAGAATTTTGAGATATTTTGTGATGCATCTCGACAAGGACTCGGTTGTGTGCTAATGCAAGATAAGAAAGTTGTAGCGTGTGCTTCGCGACAACTAAGGCCACATGAAGTTAACTACCCTACCCATAATTTGGAATTGGCACCCGTAGTGCATGCTTTAAAGATTTGGCGTCACTATCTCATTGGTAATCGTTGTGAGGTTTACACTGATCACAAGAGTTTGAAGTATATCTTTACTCAAGCCGATCTCAATATGAGACAAAGAAGATGGTTGGAGTTGATCAAGGACTATGACATTGGAATTCATTACCATCCAGGCAAAGCCAATATCGTAGCCGATGCTTTAAGTAAAAAGAGCTATTGCAATACCATAATGATTGAGGAAAGTCAGCCAGCACTTTATAAGGAATTTCAGAGGCTTAGTTTGGAATTGGTTCAGGAAGGTTATTTAGCTACTTTGGAAGTACGCCCTAAGTTGGAAAATCAGATTCGAGATGCACGACTTGATGATACCGATATTAAGGAGATTAAGAGCAATATGAAGAAAGGAAAAACCCTTGGTTTCACTGAAGATGAACAAGGTACTGTTTGGTATGAGAAGCGTATTTGCGTACTAGATCAGAAAGAGCTTAAGGAGTTGATACTCAAAGAAGCGCATGAGACTTTATACTCCATTCATCCTGGAAGTACCAAGATGTATCAAGACCTTAAGGAAAGGTATTGGTGGCCCAGTATGAAGTGTGAGATTGCAGAGTATGTCGCCCTTTGTGATGTCTGTCAGAAGGTCAAAGCAGAACATCAGAGGCCAACAGGATTGCTACAGTCATTGAAGATTCCAGAATGGAAGTGGGAAGAAATTGGTATGGATTTCATTACCGAATTTCCTAAGAACCAAGCTGGTTATGACTCGATATGGGTAAAAGTGGATCTATTGACTAAGGTAGCTCACTTCATTCCAGTTAAGACTACCTATGCAGGAGATAAATTAGAAGAATTATATATGTCAAGGATAGTCAGTTTTCACGGAGTGCCTAAGAAGATAGTGTCTGATAGAGGAACCCAGTTTACCTCTCATTTTTGGCAGAGTCTGCATGAAGCCATGGGAACTCATCTCAGGTTCAGTACTACCTATCACCCTCAAACCGATGGACAGACTGAGTGTGTGAATCAGATTCTTGAGGGCATGCTAAGAGCTTGTACCTTAACTTATGGTGCCAAGTGGGACAAGTGTTTACCCTATGTAGAGTTTTCTTACAACAACAGCTATCAAGCCAGTTTGCAAATGTCGCCTTTCGAAGCCTTATACGGAAGAAAGTGTAGAACCCCTCTCAACTGGAAGGTGTCAGGAGAAAGACAATTGTTTGGTCCTGCCATATTGCAAGAAGCTGAAGAGCAAGTTCAGTTAATTCGAGACAGGTTGAAGATAGCTCCAAGCAGACAAAAGAGTTATGCAAATAATCGTCGCCGAGATTTGAGTTTCGAGCCCAATGATTATGTTTATCTCAGAGTCACCCCTCTCAACGGAGTTAAGAGATTTGAAGTATAAAAAAAGCTTGCCCCTAGATATGTGGGACTGTTCAAAATCATGGAACGAAGAGGAGAGGTTGCCTACAAGTTAGAATTACCTCAGTCTTTTGCCAAAATCCATGATGGGTTCCATGTATCGCAGTTGAAGAAATGCTTGCGAGTGCTAGAGGAACAGATGCTCTTGGAAGCTATTGATTTGCAAGAGGATCTCACATACAAGGAGCAACTAGTGAAAATTTTGGATGAAGCAGAGCGTATCACAAGGAGCAAGACCATCCGTTTTTGCAAGGTCCTGTGGAGAAATCATTCAGAACAGGAAGCTACTTGGGAGCGTGAAGAGGATTTGAAGTCTGAGTTTCCCCACCTATTCTCTAGCCAGCCTGAATCTCAGGGTCGAGATTCCATTTAAGGGGGGAGGTTTGTAACATCCCAAAAATTTGAGTTTTGGAATGTTTGAATTTGAAAATGAACCATTTCCAATTTCCCTGAATTAATCCAAGATTAATTTGATATTCCATTAATGAAAGGATTTAATTTGATTAAACTATTCATCAAATTAAAGATTTTAGTTGGGTTCATTATGCTCCAAAGAATTTTTCTGTATTTTTAAGATTTTTTTTGAATTTATTTGCTATTTATTTGAATTTATTTTCATTTATTTGAATTTCTGGAATTATATTAATTCTAAAAAGATTTTTAATTTTGAAAAACCCTCTCGGGCCGAATTTTCTCCGGCCCACTTCTCTTCCTTGCCCAGCCCGCTCCACTTCTCCCCGTCTTGGCCCGCTTCGCTCCGCTTGTTCAGCCCGCCCGGCCAAATTCGCCACCACTGCAACCGAGTCGGCCCAGCTCCCGCGCGCCCACCGCCAGCCGAACCCTAGCGCCGCCCACGTTGAAACCGCGTTCACCGTGTCTCGGAGTCCGTGTCCTACATGCCTGCCTAGGCTATTTAAGCCGCCACCAACCCCCTCTCGAGGTTCCCCTCGCTCCGCCGCCTCGTTTGCCCCATCTCGCGCAACCCGAGTCGCCGCCGTCGCTTCGCCCGAGCTCGCTGAAGTTCGCCGCCGTGCCCGAGCCCTTCTTCCGCTTGGATCTCCGCCACCAGTCTTCCTTCGCCGTTGGTGCTTGCGTTATCGTGTTGCTTGCATCACCCTCTTCTCGATCAGCCAAAACCCGAGCCCGATCCGCTCATTCGTCGCCGTTTTCCGCGTCTTCTTCTTCGAGTCCGGTGAAGTAGTGCCGCTGCCCTCGTTGTCGCTCCTCACTGTGAGCCTCGGTCGTCCGATCACCGGTATGCACTTTGGATTGCGCCACGTCGCTTTGACCACCTCCATGATTTGCTGTCGTCCGATCCAGTCGTACCGCCGATGCGCGATTTGTGGCTGCCCACGTCAGCGCCCGCGTGTGCGCCATGTCAGCTGCCGCGTCAGCCGCCACCTTAGCCCTAATGCCGACGCAAGCGCTGACGTCAGCCGTGCACCTGGTGCATAGTGAACCGGACAATGCCGTGGACCCAGTCCATCAAATTCCGGATGACATCAGCGATTGCACAATAAATCTGTTTTTCTTTAGAAAAATAATTCTAGAAAATATATTTTTTCTATTTTCTCTTAATTAATTTTCCAGAAGCCCGTTCTCCCTCATACGAACTCCGATTGAGGCGATCCAAGTTTCTAAATTTTTCTAAAATCAAGATCTATCTTCCAGAGCCATTTATTTTCAGTTTTGAGCTTGTTTGTGTCTCTGTTTTGTATTTATTTAGTTTCGTTGCTTTCTTTTTCGGTAGACGCTAATTCCGAAGGAGCAAACGGAGACTTCGAAGACTAAGACTCAGCACTAGATCAGCACGACAAGTCATAACGTTTGATCATGTTGATCCTATGTTTGCAAAGTAATTTTTTTTATACAATTGCATTCTATTTTTGTATAAATGATTATTTCATGGGAATAGCTATATACCAAGTTGAGATTATGCCACCTTGATTATTGGGATGCCATGTATCCATTGTTAAACCTAGGTTATCGTAGCTATGCTTAGACATGCTTAGTTGTACGAAGGGATTCATGTCACATATTGAATAATGTTAATCTTGACTTACTGAGATATCGAATCATGGCTGTTAGCCGCTGTTGTAAAATTTGTTGTACCATGGCGGGGTTTGCCATTGGTCTTGGCTGAACGAATTGTTTTCCCTCGGGCAAGTGATCGTGCAATAAAGGGGGGTGCTTTCTAGCACATTTGGGATGTGGTTGTCTTGCCTAAGACAAATTAAGGACTTAATCTTGTGCGCCATTGAACTGGGCCTAACCGTACTACCACATGTGTGGTATGGGACAGACCTAGCTGATTAATTTGCAATGTCTAGCCTTGAGTACTACCAATTGGTGGTGTGGGTTCCGGGATGGATGGGTAGATTCGCAAGGCACAAGATGGGGCCCTAAGGGGCGAAACCTTAGCGGGCAATACCGAGTTTAGACTGGGCATTGTAAAAGCTTTGTCATGATATCTCTGCGACACACCAAAGGAAGTGTGTTAATATTGATTGCACAAAGAGATGATCATGTCTTATGGATATAGAAGTACAACCTCTGCAGAGTGTAAAACTATTTGAATAGCCGCGTCCGCGGTCAAGGACAAGCCCGGGAATTTCACACGGGGTATAGATTGTTTCACGAAATGTGGAAATGTGGAATTGTTGGGATGTGAATGGGGAGTTCACTGTTGTTTTGTTTTCTAAAGTAATACTGTTGAATTTATTGGTTGATACGTTTTTTAGATGGTGTAGGGTGATGCCTCGCCATTCTGTTCATGTTGTCTACCATTGATCTACCAGTTATTTATTTATCTTTTCATAAATACACTTTCAATCTATTTATTGTATTTCAATTCAAGTTATTGCTTTCTGCAAATGAACCATATGGCTATCCTTGTCAAGTCGTGCATGAATATATTGCATCAATTCCCTACGGCTTGCTGAGTACTTTTTGTACTCACGGCTATAAGCCTTTGTTGGTTAGTTGCTGAGGAAGGATCAGGAAATGCTGAATATCATGAGGATGAATACTATGAAGACTACGTGGATTAAGAAGGGGTTTCCCCATACGATTGCTTGTGGCATGTCGAATGGCCCAAGTTATCTTTTCCGCTGCAATAGTTTATTTGTTTCTTAAGCCTTTAAGGCATAATGGTGTAAACATTAACCATAAGGTCTGATGCTTTATTTAATAATAATTTGCCTCTTTCTTAGTTAATTTGTTGTATGGAATGGTATTTCATCTATGTTTCCACTGTGTGCCCTAGCGTGATCCTGAACTAGTGCAGTATACACAGAGGGTTTCGGATTTGCAAATCTGAGTCCCGACACCGCCATTCCTGCCAACCTCTTCGAGTTCGCCGCATCACCTCATTCTGGATTCTCACCAAGTTGAAGTCGATCCGGTACAAAACTGTCGTCGAACGTGTCTTCTTCTCCAAGTCCGGCAAGCCCGTGCCGCCGTCCTCACCATCGCCCCTCGCCACGAACCTTGGCCGTCCGATCCTCGGCGGATGCTTCAGATTCCGCCGCGTCGTCGCTGCCCACGCCCGCGCCCTCGCCTTCCTGCCGTCCGATCCGGTCGTGCCGCCGATGCGCAACGCGTGGCCACCCACGTCATTGCCTGCGTGTGCACCATGTCAGCTGCCACGTCAGTGCCACCTCAGTCGAGCCGCCGCGTCAGTCCTAGACTAGTACTCGTGAGCCTGGTCTACCGTGGACCAGAGCCTCCCCGTGGACTCGGTCCATAGACCGAGGGTCCCACCTATCAGCCTAATAGAAATTTTTTGATTTATTTTATTCGGGAAATTGATTGCCGACGTCAGTGTTGCGCAATAAATCGATTTTCCAATAGAAAAATAAATCGGGAAATTCGGATTTTCTGAATTTTATCCTTTTTCTCTAAATTTAATCTTTCAGACGCCCGTTCTCGCTCATGTGAACTCCGATTGAGACGATTCAAGTTTCTAAATTTTTTTAAAATCAAGCTCTACCTTCTAGAGCCATTTATTTTCAGTTTTGAGCTAGTTTGAGCCTCTGTTTGGTATTTCTTTGGTTTTGTTGCTTTCTTTTCCGATAGACGCTAATTCCGAGGGAGCGAACGGAGACTTCGAAGACCAAGACTCAGCACTAGATCAGCAAGGCAAGTCGTAACCTTTGATTATATTGAACTAATGTTTGCAAAAGTACTTTGCTTTATACAATTGCATGCTATATCTGTACAATGATTATTTGCCGGGAGTAGTTATGTACCTAGTTGACATTATACCACCATGATTATTGGGATGACATGTGTCCATTGTTAACCCTAGGTTGGGTCATTATTAGTTGGACATAATCATAATACCAACAATGGGTTATCGTAGCTATGCTTAGTCTTGCTTAGATATACGTTGGGATCCATATCACATGTGATTAATGTTAATCTTGACTTAATGAGATATTGAATCATGGCCATTAGACACTGTTGTAAAATTTGTTGTACCGTGGCGGGGTTTGCCATTGGTCTTGGTTGAACGAATTATTTCCCTCGGGCAAGTGATCGTGCAGTAAAGGGGGTGCTTTCTAGCACATTGGGATGTGGATGTCTTGCCTGAGATAACTTAAGGACTTAATCTTGTGCGCCATTGAACAAGGCCTAACCGTACTACCACATGTCTGGTATGGGATAGACCTAGCTGATTAATTAGCAATGTCTAGCCTTGAGTACTGCCAATTGGTGGTGTGGGTTCCGGGATAGACGGGTAGATTCGCAAGGCACATGATGGGGCCCTGCGGGGTGAAACTTTAACAGGCAGTACCGAGTTTAGATAGTGCGTTGTAAAGACTTTGTCGTGATCTCTCTGCCGACACACCAAAGGAAGTGTGTTAATAGCTTGACAACAAGAGATGATCATGTCTTGTGGGTAAAGAAGTACAACCTCTACAGAGTGTAAAACTATTCGAATTGCCGCATCCTCGGTTATGGACAAGCCCGGGGATTTCACACGAGGTATAGAGTGTTTCATGAAATGTGAAAATGTGGGATTGTTGGGATGTGAACTGGAAGTTCACTGTTGTTTTGTTGTCTAAAGTAATACTGTTGAATTTATTGGTTGATACTTGTTTTGGATGGTGTAGGGTGATGCCTCGCTATTTTGTTCATGTTGTCTACCATTGATCTACCAGTTATTTATTTATCTTTTAATAAATATGCTTTCAATCTATTTACTGTATTTCAATTCAAGTTATTGCTTTCTGCAAATTAACCATATGGCTATCCTTGTCAAGCCATGCATGAATATATCACATCATTTCCCTACAGCTTGTTGAGTACTTTTTTGTACTCACGGCTATACGCCTTTGTTGATCAGTTGCTGAGGAAGGATCAGGAAATGCTGAATATCATGAGGAGGAATACTATGAAGACTACGTGGATTTGGAAGGCGTTTCCCCAGACGATTGCCTGTGGCATGTCGAATGGCCCAAGTTATCTTTTTCGCTAGTTTATTTGTTTCTTAAGCCTTAAGGCATAGTTGTGTAAACATTGACCATAAGGTCGTTTGCTTTATTTAATAATAATTTGCCTCTTTCTTGGTTAATTTGTTGTATGGAATGATATTTCGTCTATGTTTCCACTGTATGCACTAGTGTGATCCTAGACTAGTGCAGTATACACAAAGGGTTTCGGATTTGCAAATCTGGGTCCCGACATGTCAAATCGACCCCTCGTGTGAAATCCACAAGTATGTCTATTGACGCGTGATATGTGAACATTTTCATTCATAAAATCTCCTTAAGAAAGGCCAGGTATAACAATATTTTGGTATAAGTCTATCACTTTACACTCAAAATTCCACTAGTGTCGTGCATCATCTAATCATATAGACTTATGAGCAAAAATTCGCAAAAAAGGGGGCAAAATCTCGAGGTCCATTAATGGTGGCCGCAACGACAGGCAAAATAGCTGTTTTAGCAAGGAAAATCACTGCCATGGAAGCAACCGGTAGTTGGTCAACCGACATAGCCCTACCACCACCATGCCAACAAGACCTAGGAGGTGGTCGAAGACATACACATGGCTAGTCGAAACACCAAATCAAGCCTCAAATGAGGAGTGCAAAAAGTGGTTCGAGACATGTTTCAGCCCAAAGAACATCACCAACACTCGAAGGGCATGACCATGACCCAATCGGCTGATGCACTTGTGCTCTGGTAGAAGCAAGTGCTCTGACCAAGATTTTAAATCATGATTTTCGCGGCAAGGTGCCAAAAAAGCTACACTAGCTATCATGGAAGCTATTCTTCGTCACATTTTAAGTATTAAAAAATTAAATATGTATATAATATAAGTCACCTCCAAAAAAATATTAAACCACCATACTTTGGAAGGTATTAATTTTTTATTGTAAGAATTTGAGTCAAGACTGGAATCAACAAACATGCTAATACATGTCAAAGACTATAACTGAAAACTACATCATAATGTTATTAACAGTAAGTACTTAATCACTGAGAAATATGAATGCTGGATTATTGAAAAAGGGAAAGATGATGTCTTTTACTAATTACTAGGTTTTCTCATAGTTCAAGCTTATAAGAGATGCATTTGAGCCTTCTAGTAATGTTGGATTTCAATATAGACAATATTTTGGCCCATAGGTACCTATATAGGATAGTAGAGCTATCACTAGCTACAAACTATGGCATATAGTGGAGCTATTGCTAGTTATAGTGTTTGTCACTAATATAGAGGAACATTGGCCCGTAGTTTCGTGTTTGGGGATCAAAAATACTATAGTGCAGCTAGCTATTTAGAACACTACTCCCACTCAACTAAGTCAAGACCGCGACCGAGCCAAGATGTTGTTCCGACCAACACACTCATTAGTCGACCAAAAAACATTGAATTCTCCTCAGATGCTTTGGAGGCCAAGTCCAACCTTGACATGGTGTGTTGGCCAACACGCCCAAATTTCTTCGTGCCAATGCCAAGAGGTCATGACCATCCACATGAACCAAAGACCAAGCATGGGGATGCATCTATGTCAAAATTTGTATCGGTTAACATGTGGGAAGCCGATCGATCGACCATGTGGGTTGACTGAAAGAACCCACGATTGGCCGATGCATGGTCAACTCCATGTCGTGGGAAGTGCGTCCACCGACGACTGACCTAATGGTCGGCATTACATGACTATGCCACATAGGGCTAAACTATAATAAGTAGAACTACAACGGAATAGAAAACGTAAATAGACACCCATCAATTTGCCACAGACAACTGACAAGGTTCGCACCTTAGACGTTCGCCTCCTCCTGGTACTCCTCTTCTAGAGCTAGTGTAGACTCCTCTTCAACTAATGATTTTGTTGCGGCAAGGGTGAGTACATAATGCACTCAACAAGTTGTGCACAGAATGCAAGTCTATTAGAACTATATGTAAGGCTTATTTCAATGGATGGCTAATATGGTTATTTTGCAGTAAAGTAGCATTTATAAATGAATACAATAAATAGATTGAAATGATAATAAAAAAATAATAAGTAATTTCCAGATGTTTCTCAAGAAATTCTCGAGCATTGCCTATACTATGGACATAGCTCTTCGAATAGATTTACACTCTACAGAAGTTATACCAGTATATCTTTTTGGACTTGGTGTCTACTTCGTTAGGAGCATAATGGGATAACTCACTGAATTGGTGGAGGTACTCTGTCACTTTCTTGTTCCCTTGGGTTAAATCCCAGAATTCTTGCTTCTTAATGTCCATTTCTCCTTGAGGAACATGCATGCTACGAAATTGTGATGTGAATTCTGCCCATGAGATGGGTTGATCTCTTGTACCTGCCCTGCAGTAATTTGTCCATCAAGTTGTTGCAGAACCCGTTAATTGATATGCAGCATAGTGTACCTTTTCTTCCTCTGAACAACCTACGGTGTTTAATTTCTTTTCTAGTTCTTGAAGCCAATCATCGGCTTCCAGTGGCTCTGTGGCTTTGGCAAATGAAGGTGGATGCATTTGGAGGAACTCTCCCAAGGTGACTTTGGTTCTAAGGTGACGATAGGTCCCGGAACTAAGTGGGTGAGTAGGGCTTCTATAAATTGGTTCTAGTGCTCTTAAGTTTCCTTCCTGGAGTTCTCAATGTACATTAGAAGTCTTTCGAATTGATCAGGGTTCTCTAGAGTTCTAGTTGTACTGGTGTGTCCCCCTGGCAGTGTTGGTTGTTGAGGTTCATGAGTATTGCGCTGGCTTAGGTCATGGATAGGTGTGGGTTGCTGTTTAGGTGAGTTTGGTGGTTGGGTGAGATATTCTAATACAAGGACTAGATCTCACTCCGCAATTTCTTGGTCTGACATCCTGTAAGAGATGTTTATTTGAACCCTGATTATTATTATTTAGTTTTATATATTATGATTTCATTAGATAAACCTTTTTGATTTAATAGATTTAAATTTTATCTGGGATCAGTGTGGACTTTTGGTATCAACACTGTATTTGTGAGGTGAGAAATATTTGTGTTCACTAAAAAGATTATAGTTCAAAAAGAATCTTGTTATACTTTAGAATAAGGAAAGAATTTAGATTGCTCTCTCTCTCTTCCGCCACTCCATTACAAAAACAATCCTAATACTAACTATTTAGTGATAAAAGAAGAAGAACAATAAAAAGAAGCTGAGTGTCGGGCACTCATAATCCCTCGAGGGTATGCACTCGAGTCACGTCTAATCATATAAACACACAAAGACAACAATCAAATGAATAAAATAAGAAGAACGGTAAAGAAATCTAGGTGTCTGAGCACCCAGGACTCCCAAAAACTAATGTGTTGAAGTCATGCTTGGATTCACATATCCAAGTACGCCATGGATTTATGCATCTGGGAGCATATCCTAACCTTATGCCCTGCTCCTATTTGTTGTACTTAGCTATTTAGTCACACAAATATATATCACAATTTAGAATACAAATTTTACACTACATCTGGTCTCTAGAGCAAACAGTCAACATGAATCAATGAAGGAATAAGTCTATCTGTCCTACCATCCTATATGCAGAACTATGAAGCATGATGGTATGCAATGCTAGAGATGCAATTGCAATTAGTTAATTTGCATAAAGAAAGGCATTCATGCAATAGTATCAATACATGCCAAACCAAACATATCCTTATACAACAAGGAAAACTAATTCCTCGTCCGTACTCCCCTACTCCTCCAGATCCTCCTCTCCGTCCTGGCTAACCCCTTAAAAGGAGCTAATCAGTATTGGTGGTCCGACTATTGTCATCAAAATATTAAATTTAAGCCTAATATTGACATTTTAAAGGTTGAGAGTTATAAATATAACTAGTGCCATATAGCTAGTAAAATCTTTCCCTTAGGTTTTCTACCAGTTTCTAATTATTTAATCGAATGGTTCTCATAACCATTGCTCTGATACCACCTGTAGCGACCCGCATAATTAGCCCAAGGTAACGACAGTAACACCTCCATTACTCTGAGATAATTACACGAATATCGGCATATTAGCTAATCAAAACATCGAGTGCACCCAATGATTTATTAATTAATATACTATGTTCAGAGTGTTGCAGCAGAACAATAATTAGAGACTAAAATAGAAACTTATTACAATCCATTGCCACGCAGGCTACAGGTCCATTACATTAATTATACATAAGATCCAAGTACAACAAAAATATAATACCAAAGTACTAATTACTGTAAAAGATTGATGGAAGCTGATGCACTGCATAACCATCAATCTAGCCCTCCTGATAATCCACCTCCTCGTAGTCTTGATCCTACGGATGACCTTCACCCCATGCCTCGTGATCTAACCCATTGGGATCCTTGTCCCAACCACACACTTGTCCACAGGAGCATTTTTCTAAACAAAGGGGTATTTAGCAAGAGTGAGTACAAAAATACTCAACAAGCATTATTAATAACAAAATGCACCATATGAAATTTTACCAACCTCCATTCCACAAACATCCTCCTCTCAAATTTATTTTCAGGAAAATAGGGTTTTATTAGTAAAACGTGGGTTTTCAATTTTAATTATTGAAATTGCTACTAGCACCCGTATATGAGGTAGACTTAGTTTTCATAGCCTCCAATCTAGGAGACAGGCATGAATTAATGATTTGACCCTGCGCTGGTTTGTTCCACTTTACCCATAGTGAATCCGACCTTAGTTGAGAACCCAGAATGTTTATCACTACTCAGATATTAGATCTCCAACCCTCGTAGCTGATGAGCCGTGGTGTCCTTCACAACGTTCCACACCCACTTGCAGCCTACTAGTTGTATCATGCTACCACAGCAGCCCTAATACCCAACCCAAGGCTTTATACATATATAGCCTGAAAGAATCAACTGTGGCTAATTTTCAGTGTCATCTCACTGGGCCTTCCAGTGTACCCAGCTTCACATGCGTAATTATCTACTCTTACCCAATGTGAAGGTCATAACATCCTCATAGGAAAAACTTTTCTGGTCGTTTCCACACATTATGATTGATACGAACTAAACGGCTCATTGCCCGAGTATAGTTGTTTATTCTTATATCATAGCCTATGTAAAGGGCCACACCGGCGATACCCTTCTCACGGCACCATCTACCCACCACGTATATAGATACATTCCCCATCACATCAATATCCGCTTCTACCTCAACAGTTCGTTAACAAACCATTCCTTCAACCACATAAGATTTATGGTTTTCTTAAAAGCATTTCCCATGAATTGGTGATATCATATATAACCAAATAAATTTATCGGAAGTTATTAAAATGTGATCAAGGAATGCTTGCCTGAAATTGGATTGAAAAAGGTGCCCTCACACGAATGCTGAAAGAGATCATCGGTCGGATTGGATTGATTTCCTGAAATTACAAAATACCACATCTTAAGTGGTTGTTATATTTTTCTGTGTTTTATGGTGTCCAAACTTTTATTAAAATTTATTATTTGATTTACATCTAATGCCCCTTTTGAAATTTTGGGTATTTTTAATTTAATGACTTTTATTTAAATGCTCGATTGTTTAGATTGTTTAATTTATCAGATTATAATTAAGGATAATTAATTTGGATGAAACACTGATTTAAATTTTACAACCCCTTTTCTTTTTTCCTTCTTTTTCTCCTCTTTTCTTTTCTCTTCTTTCTTTTTTTCCCTTTTCTTTTCTCCTTTTTCTTTTCTCTTTTCCTCTTTTTCCTTTTTCTTTTCTTTTCCTCTCACTCTTTTCTCCCCTTCTTCCTTTTCTTTTTCTTCCTCCACTCATGGTCATTATCCTCTCCTCCACTTCATCCTCTCAACTCTCTTCTTTCTCTGGTTCTTCCCCAACCCAAAGCATTCTTCCTCCCCTGGTGCCACCGGCCTTCCCCAGCCTCTCCCCACCACTCCAGCCTTCTCCCCCTTCTCCCAACCCCGCGCCGCTAGCCTGGCCCTACGCGACCGCATCCCGCACCCTGGCTCGGTCGACCCCGTCACCTACACTATCTTAGGCCTTCGCTGTGCCAGTCTCTCTCCTCTGGTGCTGTTAACCCCCCCCCCTTGCGGCTTCACTGCGTGTAGCCTCCCCTCCTAGGTCGACTTGGGTCTCCCTTGCCCCCACCTCGGTCCACCTAGGGTTTGGTATACCCAGGTCCTCCTCTTTTCCTTTCACTTAACTTCACTTTGATTTTGCATATTGGTGTGATGATGAACATGAATGAACACATATATTTTTGTTTTTGGGTCGATGATGATTCACAAACTAGTTGGATGGTAATTAGCTGTATCGTAGCGATACCTGTGGTTTTTGTCACATGCTGGGGAGTGTGACAATACCACAGGCATGTATGCCGCCTTTGCAACCACTAAACTGAGACCATTACTTATTTACTGTCTTTAGTCTATAATTGATTCATGTGGTTTACCTGGGATTGAGATGAATGAATGAATGAAATGCTAGGGTGATGGTGTCGTGACAGAGATGGAGATGTGGCCATCCACTTGTTCTTGATCTCCTGGCTCCCTTGCTTGTGGTGCCTTGGTGCTTGGCTTGCCTTGGAGGCTTGGTTGGAAACTTGTACTCGTGTGGTTGTGCTCTTGGAATGGCTTGCTATGGCTTCCTGGATGAGGCTTGTCCTAATGTATTTGTTCTGGAGACTTGCACTCAGGTTTTGCCTTATATGTTTAGGGGCATGATTGCCTTAAGGCTAAGGATATGGATTGGGAGGGAGCTTCGATTGTGAGCTATCCTAATGCACAATGCTCATGCTTATCCTTTTCTACTGTGGGGGTTCTATCTTTCACGGCATGGAATTACTTTTCTACCGTGCGATATTTTTACTAATTGTGTGGCTACGAAATAAATTTTAGGTTTGCTTAATTACCAAATGATGAAACCCTAATTCGTGAGAGGTGCCGATTTGGCCCCGGATGAATCTGGTATCTCAGTGAGCGATACCATCTCATACGGGTCTGACGGCAACTCTAAAATTTAATTATTCTTCATCTTGAGCTATTGTTATATATATGTATGTGTGTGGATTATTTTGTTTTGTAGGCAACAAGATAAGGGTCAAGGAGCTGTAGATTTTAAGAATTTAAATTTTCTTGTAATCTTCTTTTTGATGTAGCTTTATTATTTGTAACACATTGTAATTATCTACACGTAATTCATGTTGAAAATTAATAAATTTGGTGATTAATTTGTTGAGTAATTAATTATGTGTGTGCTTAATTTATGTTGATGATCCCGTTTGCATAATTGGAGATTCTGGGTTGTTTCGGCACCAAATGTTAAGACTAAGTAACTTAGTTAGGTCTATACCATTCCAGACATGTAGTTGTATGATTGGCCCAAGTTAAGTCCTTAAGTGAACGAGGCAAGACTTCCAACAATACACTCATATAAATCAACTCACATTCACTCATAAAACATGTCAACATATCAACCCAATGCAATAGGCCCACCACGGCTCATAACCTTCTTCACATGCCCCAGTCTAAATCATTTATCACCCCAGTTGATTATCGTACAACACATGCCATCAAGAACTCAACATCGTTGTGTGACAACACATGACACACCTTCTCATAAACACATTCCATATTCCATTAGTCAAGAATGATTTGAACTTTCAAAATGATATCAATAATCCGTTGAATAGCTAAGCAGACTAAGCATGATCTAACCAATCCACATTGGTATCTATTAGCAACCAACTAATAATGAACCATCCTAAGGTGACAAATAATTATAGCATACAAATGACAAGGTAGGTATAACTCAATTGGGTAGAATAACTAGATCCCAAGTTAATTGAAAACAGCTCTAAGCATAAAATACCATGTAGTAATTTAAAACAATATAACATTTGTAAAACTGGATTCAACATGATCAAAGCACAACTTGCCATGGAAAAGGTCTTGATCTTGATCTAGAGCTTGGTCTTGAATCAATGCTTCTCCGTTGAGCGATCCAAGCATTTCGACTTCTACGTGAATCAAGAGAAAACACCAAATAAATACCAAACCAGAGAGCAAGAAAACTCCAAAAATTTACCATTAAATAGATCTCAATTTTACAAATTTTTAGAAATTTAAATCACCTCAATCTTGGCTCGTATGAAGAAGAATGGTTTCTTGAAAGATTCAAAAATAAAGAAAAGTCAAAAAAGAAAATTCCTGAATTCCCGATTTATTTTTCTTCTGAAAAATCGATTTATGTTGCAATGCTGACATCATCCACCTATTTCTCCCATTAAAAAAATTCTAAAGGAATTCATATCTGACTGACATATGGGCACAAGCTCGATGAACCGGGTCCACAGATCCCATCGGTTCTATGGTGAACTTGGGCTCATGGCACCCCAACTAACATACGGGCCCACATGACATGGCAATGTTGACTAGGCACCGATCTGACGTGGCGCTGACCGAGCCTCCATGGATGCCACATAGACCTCCATATGTCAGCACTGGGTCCACGCCACGTTGCCACGACCGAGCAAACTTTGGCAACAACTTCCTATGGCAGAGCTCTGTTGGAGCCGAAGAAGAAAACATGTGATCTGACGAACGACTATGAAACTTGGTGCAATACTCACAGATCTTAAGTGTCTCTACACGAGGAAACTAAATCCAGTGACGCTTTCAGCAGAGAAGCTTCAACGACGGTGAGATCTTGCGAAAATCGATGGCGATGACTTGTGTAACTCCAACGACCTCGCACGAGCACATCACAGCACCTCCGACGATGATCCTCTAGACAAAACGCTCAGCTTGAGATGTGATCCTCAGACAACAATCCACACCTTAAATAGCCTCGAAACACATGCTCAATCTAGAAATCTAGGTTGACACGGCAGCAGAATCAGGAAGAACTCGAACTCCGGCGACGTCTCAGACATGGACAAATCTTGACTATCCACGCATCATGCATCTAACGGCCACTGACATGTGAAACGTGGTGAGATCCTAGGTATCGACTGGGGTTAGACAGGTTCAGGCCCTCAGCGATGGAGGTAATACGCTAATCCTGTGCTTGGATTATGTGGATCTCTTGGATCTAAGATTGCTCAAAACGCAATGTGCTCTGGGCGATATGAGGTGTGCTATGCTCTATAGCCTGATCCTTGTTGTTGCCCGCCCTCTCCCTTATATACCGGGGGTGGCGCGGCTTACAGAGTTCCGATCAGTTACTAGATTCTAGTCAGTTACAGGATAGAATTTTACATCTTTATCTGTCTTATAAACGATTTAGATTACAATCATATCTTCTATATCAAAATATACGTAACTGTCTATAGGATGTGCCCCCCACCATACGGCTGTTTGGCTTGGCACGGGGTACAACCTTTGGGCCCCCTCTCTGGGCCCTTCTTCTCTTCAGGTGAAGCTGGGCCAGTTATGAAAATACCTGGTTTCATATATTCTACAGTAGCCCCCGAGTGATTCATGATCTGGTTGCTTCGTCTCTTTCCGGGTCTCGACTTGAATCATTGTCCTAAGCTTCTTGCGTAGGCTTCCGACTGGTTTCTCTTTTTTTAGCTTCCTCTTGTAGTAAGTGGATTATGAACGACTCGAATATAATCCTTGATTTTTTACATAAACTGGGTATAAACTTCTGTCAGGCGTGTTTGTCGCTTACGGCTTCGTGGACCTGACCCGTATTTCAGTTGTGGATTGAATGCTTCTTCCCGCTCGAAGCGAAGCTTTAATATCGTTTCTCTTCATTTAATATTTCAAGGCTGCTCTGGTTTTCTGTGTGTCGGGACCCGATTCTGAGAATCTGGACCCTCTGTGTATTCTGTGCTAGTCCAGGATCACGCTAGCACACACAGTCTTTACAGGGTTGAACATCACAGATATTCACAACGATACCATAATAAATAGTGCAAACATTTATATAATCTGAGTTGTACGACCTTATGGTCTCCGTACATAAATCAGCCACGCAGGGCTCAAATTATGAGAGTAAACAGGAAACAGCGGAAAACATATAAACTTCGTGGAAGCCTTCATCTTTCCACAGGCAACCGACTGGGCTTGCCCCCTAACTGTCCGGATCTTCAATATACTCCTCCCAGGCCGGCGTAGACTCCTCCAATGATGTTGGGATTGATAGGCAAGGAGGGGTGAGTACTCAAGGCACTCAACAAGTAATGCACAGAATGCGGTGCTATTACTACATGCAAGGCTTATTCCAAAGAATTGGCTTATTTGGTTCTTTTGCATCAAACAGCATTTTTAAACTAGCATCTTATTTAGAATAAAAGCAGTGAAAACAGTTATATATAATGTTAAGTTCTTCAAATGGTTTTTCTTCAAAGATTCTCGGCACACAGCCCACTACAAGAAACAGGGAAAAATTCGTGGGCCAAAAACCCACGAATTTAGGCCAAAACCCACGAATTTAATTTAAATTCATGAGCAAACCATCGAATTTAGTTCACGAATTTAACTCGACGAAATTAATCAATTAAATTCGTGGGTACCCACGAATTTAATTGATTAATGTACCCACGAATTTAAGTTAAATTCGTGGGTTTCTGCCAAGCCCACGAATTTAATTGGGAATCTGAGTTAAATTCGTGGGTTTAATAAACCACAATTTAACAGATTAAATTCGTGGGTTTATTAAACCCATCAATTTAACAGATTAAATTGTGGGCTAAATAACCCACAATTTAATCAGTTAAATTCGTGGGTTTAATAAACCCACGAATTTAACTGGAGCAGCCAGATAAATTCGTGGGTTTTGAATGGCTCACGAATTTATCAGTCATTTTTACAATATATATATATATATATGCATCGCACTCAATACATATAACAACTAAAGAAGAAAAGAAAAGGCAAAAAGAAAATTGAAACTAAAAATTGCTAAGCGAAGGATAAATAAGAAGGATCATCTATTTTGTTCAAATCTGATCAGAAACACTAACACAAAAGACAAACTCCACAATGAAGTTCAAGCGAACGAAGAATTAACAAACGAGACACCAAACCTATTACCTCTACTAAAATATGAAACCAACATTTTAACTCTTCAAAACCGCTTAAAACTAAGTCTCCGAATGTACAAAATTTGGCATGACCTCTCTAGTAAATAGGACATCCACTCAGCAGACAAAAAAACATTTGCAGTTATAGTATATATATCAATCTCTCAAACCAGAAGGAGACATTCTAGCAGATCCTTAGATAATCCAATCACACATCCAACGGCAATTTGTAGACTACGCAATGACGTACAACACATTACAACCGCAATAGATACAATGCTCAATACTGCGAGCACGGCTATTCGAATAGATTTGACACTCTGCAGAGGTTGTACATTTTACCCATAAGATACAGCCGCTCACCACACAAGTGATTGCCCGCAACAAAGCCTTTCAGGAACCTCTACCTTAACCAATGAACCTCTCCGATATCGCCTTCACTATCACTTCCCTCACACAGAGCCGAAGTATAGGACAGGACAACACCGTTGGATGGGCACCAAGCCGCAGCACAGGTCACCCCGAGGTATCAGAGGAAAGATATCAGAACCCTAATCAACTAGGCCTATCCCATATCAGACATGTGGTTGTACGGGTGACTCAGGTCAAAGGCTTGCAACGTGAGGTCCTTAACTGACCAAGGCATGACTTCCAACACTCAACAGTGGCACACAGCCCAATGTGGCACACAGACTCACATCACTCATCAACCCATTGCCACACAGGCCCACCTGGCACAAAGCCTCTTGTCACTTGCCCCAGTCTAAATCATTTCCCACCCCGTTGATTATTGTGCAACACATGCCAGCAATAACTCAACATCGGTACAGAACCACACAGGTCTCTGTACCTCAATCTCATCATGTGGCATCATCACACCACTTTCAAAATACATTCAATATTTCGTTAGTCAACATTGATACATTTTTCGAAAGATCATTCATGACTCGTTGCAAGGCTAAGCATCTAATCACGGTTTAGCCTCCCGTGTTGGCATCATATTAATATCCAACAAAATCGCATAACCTTAGGGTGGACAATGATTTACAGGCATACAAATAGTAATTTCAAGGTGGTGATAACAATATGGGTTGATTAGCTACATACCCCAAATCAATTTAATTACATTTAAATAAATTAGCATGCATAATTTCAAAGCATAAATTACATTTTAAAATCTGGGAACAAAATGATCAAAGTATCAGTTGCCTTCAAAGAGTTGCTGGTCTTGATCTGAAGCTTGATCTGAAGTGATGAACTCTCCTTCAAAACTTTCCGGCAAATTTGCGTCTACGCGTAAAAATAACATATGAAATAAATAACCAAAACAGTAGACTATATAACATAAAAAATTCAATTAAAATTCAGCATAAACAAGATCACAATTTTAAAAAAAATTAGAAACTTGAATCACCTCAATCGGAGTTCAAATGCAAAAGTTATAGCCTTTCAAAGTTTTAAATAAAATATAAATCTGAAAATCCGATTTGTTTTAATTATTTTTATACGAAAAAATTGGGATTTATGACGTCAGCTTGACCTAATGATGACGTCAGCACCGAAATGAAATTCGGCCAAAATATTTTTATATAAAAAATTATTTATGACGTCAGCATGACACGTGGCAGCCTTCTGGTGCCGCCACGTCGCCTCAGTCTATGGGCTCGGTT
The DNA here is from genome assembly GCA_036346275.1 of Otatea glauca. Classification (NCBI taxonomy): domain Eukaryota; kingdom Viridiplantae; phylum Streptophyta; class Magnoliopsida; order Poales; family Poaceae; genus Otatea; species Otatea glauca. The sequence continues at coordinate 34,859,445 of CM070719.1, forward strand.
CACGGCTCGGATTGGTTCCATCGTGGACTTGGTCTACCAGCACAGTGCACCCACGCGGCAAGATCTGAGCCGTTCCTTGAATCAACGGTCAGATCCACACGCCACACCGCAATGCCTCGAAATCTATGCGACATGCGTCGCACATCCGACGGTCGCTCGGATCCGACAGTCAGATCCCCGTGCCGACTCGGTGACGCTTCGCGTTCTATGCCTCCACGCGTCGTGCATCCGGCGGGACACCTGGATCCAACGGCTAGATCTCGCGGACGTTCGGCGACGTCTCGGTTCACGCGCGGCCACGCGGCAAGATCGCAGCGGTGCGCCCGAAAGCAACGGTCGGATCTGGTCTCCACCCCGGTCAACGCGCACACGCGTCTGCACGCGATTCGGTAGAGGTGCGGTGTCATCTCCGCCGCACGTTCAAATCTGAATGGCGCGGATTCACGCGTCACAGCTCAACCCTCAACTACCGTTTAGATCTAATCTAACGGCCCACGGTACCCGAGCTGATTACTGTTCATCTTAACTACGCGGCGCAATCTCACGCGTACACTAACGATCCAACGGCTGAGATCTAAACAAACACAGAAACTAAATCTAATCACCACCGTTCAATCTAGATCTAATGGTCAAGATTAACGCTAGGATTTAAAACAGAAGTGGAAAGACGTGGACGAACTAGAAGCATGAAATGCAGATCGAACGGTCGATGGGGTTCGGCGAGGTCATCGATGGTGCAGAAGAGAAGGCTGCCGGAGCTGGGGAAGACGACACGGTCGGCGGCGCTAGAGGGCGATTCCGACGAGAAGAACTGACGGGGTCGACACGTCTTGGCACAGCGAACTCAACGGAGACCTTGGGGACGGCAGAACCTCAACGGACGGTGAGCAAAGGGCAAGGAACTGCGGCGAAGACTTCACCGAACTTCGGCAAGCTCTGGAGGGCAAACGGCGGTGGGTCAGGATGCGTGCAAACGGAGTCAAAAGATGCAGTGAGAGGAGCTCTGCCATACGCGCTACTCGGTGCACTTTAAGGAGCCTCGGCGCAGCGTGGCTGCGGGCGAAACAAGGCAGCGCCGGCGGCGTTAACCGGCGGTCATGCGGCGAAGGATGTGGCTCCATCACGAGCGTCCACGTGGACTCTATCAGATGGCGCACGTGCGCGGGAGACGCGGCTCAACGGCAACCGTTCGATCAAGGTCGGACAGCGCGATTCTAGGGTTTTTGGCGGCTGGTAGGGCTAAGCACAATCTTGGTGGCGATACTATTCACCCAATTTTTAAAATATTTCTGGTTAAAAATAAATGAGATAAATAAACAAAGCCAAAAGAAATAGCAAAAATACCCAAAAAAATCCAGAAAAATTCTAGAAAATACTTTGAGACATTTGGAACTCAAATAAAATATTTTCAATAAAAGTTTACATAAATTTTTCCATTATTTAATGTACTTCAAGAAAGGCCATATTTGAATAAATCCAAATAAATTTCAATAAGTTCCCAAAAATTCTCAAAGATCAAAAATACTACAAATTTAAATTATACCAAATTTCAGGTTATTACACTGTGTCAACCCAAATTCCGAAAACCTCTTTGGCTTCTGAAGCTATATTAACTCCAAACCTCTTCAGCTTCTGATGCATTTACTTCATCCTGACTGTACCTGCTATAAAAGGCGTACCAACGCTTGTAAAATGCATTCCCTCGCGTTTAGTTCTCCATTCTCTTTTCCTGAATTCTACCTCTCGGAGAGAACTCCATGGCTAACTAGGGTCCTTCGACTGAAGAGTTGTGGGCGCTTTTCGACCTCGCTATGGCTGAGTGGGCAGAAAACAAAGCCGCCACCCTCGACCGTGTCGCCGTCGACACCCTCCTAGAGATCTTCCCCGACCTTTACCGGGCCAGGGAGGCCCTTGTGGAGGCGCTCGGCCGCGTGCACCGGGGCGAGGTTTAGGGCCCCTGTAAATACAATATAATAAAGAATTACCTTTTTTAAGTATCCTTTGTCATTTGTCTTGGCTCTAACCCAACCTGGGGTACATCGAGGCTTGTACGTTTCTTCGGTCGAGCGACATCCAAATCCGATCATCGTAGGGTACATCCTTAGGTTCAAACCTTGGGATATATTAGCTTCATATGTGGCTCTTGGCCGAGCGACACCCACGTTCGATTGTTGTAGGATATAGCTTAAGCCTGACTTGAGGCATATCAGGAGTGTGGAATATATGGAACCAGGTATCTCTATGACCGGCCTAGCGTCACTAGAAGAAAGGAAAGGCCCAGAGAGGAGGCCCAAAGGCTATGCCCCGCGCCAAGCCAAGTTGCCGTGCGGAAGGGTGCATACATTATAGACAGTTAAATACACATTTAGATATAAAAGATACAGTTGTAATCCGAGTTGTTTATAGGATACATAAAGATGTAAACCCTATCCTGTAACCGACTAGAATCTCGTAACCGATTAGAACTCTGTAAGCCGCACCACCCCAGTATATAAGGGGGAGAGCGGGCAGCAACAAGTCATCAACCCAAAGAGCATAGCACACCTCATATCGCCCAGAGCACATTGCGCTTTGAGCAATCTTAGATCCAAGTGATCTGTATAATCTCAGCACATAGGATTAGGGTATTACCTCCATCGCTGAGGGCCTGAACCTGTCTAACCCCTCATATTGTGTGAAATTCGAGTTTGAGATCTAGCGCCTGCCCCATAAATTTATTACCGACTACCAAAGTCGACAGTTGGCGCGCCAGGTAGGGGCAGCGCTATAATCTTTTCCTACAGAATCGATGGCAGCAATTGGCGGATTTATCGCCACCTTCGTCTATGGGCAAGCCTTCCGTTTCGAAAGTTTGGATTTCATCACAGATACGCGCGGAGAGCTTGTATGCCTGGTCCAAAGCCAGATCCAATCTGGTGAAGATCAGACCAACCCATCTCAGGTATGCCGCTCTGACTCACTCAGAAAACCAGTCGGCATTATGAAGAATTGCTACGATTTTCACGGCGTCTTCGCGATCGAGGAGCAGGGGACCAATTTCCATCAAGAAGACCAAGAGGCCGCGGAGGAAGATCGCCTTCGTAAGGGTAAGGAGGTGCAAGTGCGATCTCTTCGATCGTGCGGCCGCAATGTCCGCGAGGACATCCTGCAGTCCAGATTCGGAGACCAATCCGTCTTCCGCACATCGATGCAGAACGTCGTTGCTTCCAAGACGCTTCTCGACACGCTGGACCCAATGATTGCATCGGATAGCCCAGCGGCCCTGATCGTGACCCAGATCAAGGCCATGGTGACGGCGGTAGCAATCCAGCAGAATCAGGAAAAGTCGATAGGTGAAGCGCACTTGCGCTCCCACGCGGCTACTCGTGTCGCCAGCAGTCGGACCGCAACCAGTCGGAATATCGACAGTCGGCGCCATACGCCACCTCTCGGCGATGCACACCAAATTATCAATCGGGACCTCCGCCAAGACATCACCGCTATACGACAGGAGCGAGACAAAGAAGAGCGACGCGGGCACCATGACGATTACGAGCATTTCGGCACCGGCCGTGATCGACGAGGCGATCAGAGGTACGACGACCGTGACGACCATAGGGACTATCATCACCAGGGTCGGGACAACGATGACCGTTAAGCCATGAGCTTGTCGCGCCGAAGTCCGCCCCAGCACGTTGATGACCATCGCCGAGCTAGAGGCTCGCCACGCCGGACTCCCCCTCATCATGATGAGAAATCTATTGACGGGATCCGAGCGTTTACTCCTCGGCTGCGCCGAGTGGTATGGCCTGATGGATTCAACCCCAAGGGCATCATAAAGTTTGACGAGGCGAGATCACGAAGCAGCTACAGTCACGCTCAGCAGTTAAGGCCACCGGGGGCAATCAAAACATGATGGCAAATTATCTACCGGTCAATCTCACCCCCTCAACTCAAGCTTGGCTCACAGGGTTACCGGCGAACTCGGTGGACTCCTGGAGCGATCTCTGTGAACAATTCATCGCGAACTTTCAGGGAACCTACGAGAGGCCTGGCACCCCGTGGGACCTCTACCAGCTTCATCAGAAGAAGGACGAGACGCTGAGGGACTTCATTCGGCCTTTCATGTAGAAGAAGAACACCATCAGGGATGTATCTGAAGTGGTGGTGGTAGCGGCCTTCCAGAAAGGGGTAAGTGATCCTGATCTAATCAAGAAAATGTCCAGGAAACCCCCGGCATCTGTGAAGGAGATGTTCGCGCTGGCCGACCGCTACGCCACGACCTCAGACGCCCTGGCTGAACGCCAAGAGGAACGCCCACATCCGAAGAACAAAGGCGATAAGCCCGAGTCCTCCAAGCACAAGGACAAGAAGCGGAAGGGCGAAGAGCTAGTAGCGGTGGCCGAGCGCAGCCGACCCCGAGCCATGCGGAGAGAAGCGCCCGACTACAGCACCGTCATGGAAGTGATCTATCCCTTCCACACTAAAGGAAAGCACGCCGCCAAAGACTGCTTCACCTTGAAGCGTTTTGCGCGGGAGAGCAACAAGCAGCCGGCTCTAGGCAAGGATGAAGCGGCCAAGAAGAAGGATCTTAATGATGAAGACGATTTTCAAGAGCCCGAGCACGAGCTGAACTACATATACGGGGGCTCCACCGGATACGAGTCCGAGCGAAAGCAAAAGCTTACCGCTCGGGAGATCAATGCGGTGGAACCAGCGGCCCCCCAATATCTGAGGTGGTCCGAGGTACCAATCACCTTCGACCGAGGCTCAAGAAGGTCCTGATCGATGGAGGGAGTGGACTCAACGTCTTGTTCTCCAAAACTTTCAACGACATGAACATTCCCAAGTTTGCATCATGGTGCTCATCAGCTGAATTTGGGCAGCCAGAAAAGCTCCCAAGTTCTGCAGATCAACTTGTGGTGGTTGAGGAATTGGCTCCTCATTCTGGTTGTCCTCCTGGTTGGTTCCACTTCCACTGGCTCTAGCGTTTCACGAGTCCTCACCATCTGTTGCAAGCTTCCAAGGTTAAGAAAAAGAAAGCATAGACAAGTAAAAGAACTTATGTGGGGAGACAGGTGTAACTTAAATTATTTAGCAACTTTATTGATATAATATAAGGTAGTATGGTTGCTCACAAGTGCCTAAGGGCAATGCAACACATACAAGACACTCACAACCAAAAACAAGTAAACAAACATTTAAAAGCAATAATGACTCACACCTATTGGTGACTCTAAAACAAAAGACGCGACCCACACACTCGAGTCTCAACAATACACCAACTAAACTCAAAAAGACTGACTCAACATTTGAGTCAACTTCTAAAAGAAAATAGACTCTCAGATACTGAACCATCCGGGGTGTGGTCCTCCCGAAGGGTACTATGGTGGGTGCGGCGGCATAGGGGCAAATTGGTCCTGATGCCTTACAGCAGTCGGTACGATTGACCCCACCGACTCTGCTAGTCCCAGGGCGGCCTGCTCCGGTGCCGGCGGCTCCTGCACTGGTGCCTCCTGCTCCGGCTCCTCCGGATCCGGATCGCGTAGCTCCAGAACTGGCTCAGGCTCAGGTCCATACAGAGCCATCTCCAGCTCCTAGATCTTCTGCATGGAGTGAGCTAAGCCCTCCCGCTGTTGAGTTCCCGCCTCCATAACCTCGTCGCGGGCTCTCTGCAGCTCCTGGACTGTCTCATCCATGGCCTCCTCCTGGGCGATGGCATACCTCGCCAGATAAGTGATCATGGCATCCTCCTCCAAGAGCTCCATCCTGTTATAGCGATTATCTCGGCGCTGGTGTTCACGAAAAATAGTGCCCTCCAACTCTAAGGAGTAGGTGCGGGCAATCTGCCGCATCGCGAGACGTGTCGTCTCCTGGATCCTGGCCTCAAAAGAAGTCCTCCTGGCGGTGATGTAGATAGGACGGCTTGCCCTCGTCCTCTCTCGAGCAAAAACAGTGATCTTGACATCCCAGGCGATATCAAGTCCTGCCCGCACCATAGTGGTCCGCTGGTAAAGCGGCCTGTCGAAACCTCCAAGAAGTTGCATCAGACGCCATGGTTCAACGGCGAATCCTCCAGTGCGCTCTCCATAGGTGTGGATCACACTCATCTGCCAAAATAGACCTCGTTTAAATTAAACAGATAATAATAATAAGATTTCAGCATAGATATGAAGCAAGAGAGAAAAGATAGGTCGAGATTTCATTGATATTCTTGCTCAAGTTGATTAAATTTTAGAAAGTAGTTTTATCTGCCAAACACAGCTAATCTGACTTTAGGGTCAAGACCTATAGTCAGTATGGCTCTAATACCACCTCTGTCGGGACTCGAATCTGCAAATTCGGACCCTCTGTGTATTCTGCACTAGTCCAGGATCGCGCTAGTGCACACAGGCTTAACAGGGTTAAAGTACCACAATCATACACAACGGAATAATAATAAAGTACTTCAAACATGTATTTAAAAGAGTTGTGCGACCTTATGGTCTCCTTACATAGATCAGCCATGCAGGGCTTACATTATCAGAGTAAATAGAAATAACAGCGGAAAACAAATAATCATCCGTAGAAGCCCCATCTTGCCACAGGCAACTAACTGGGCTTGCCCCTAGATCTCTGGCTCCTCGACGTACCCCTCCTCCCATACTGGCATTGATTCCTCCACTGGTGTTGTTTTGAAAGCAAGGGTGAGTACACATTGTACTCAACAAGTAATGCACAGAATGCAGTGCTTATTACTATATGCAAGGCTTATTCCAAAGAATTGGTTTACTTGGTTCTTTTGCATCAAACAGCATTTTAAACTTATATCTTACATAGATTAAAAGCAGTGAAATAGCTATATATAATGCTATGTTCTTCAAATGGTTTTTCTTCAAAGATTTTCGGCACACAGCCTTAAACAACTCATTTTTAGCATTGGCACACAGCCACCAAATCCACATTTTTATTTTGAAGATCTAATCCTTGACTGTAATCCCCAAGCAATGTCCAATACCGCGGACTCGGCTATTCGAATAGATTTTACACTCTGTAGAGGTTGTACACTTTACCCACAAGATACATCCATTCACCACACAGGTGACCGTCCGTAACAAAGCCTTTCAAGAACCTCTACCTTAACCAATGAACCTCTCTGGTGTTGCCTTCGCTATCACTCCTCTCACGCATGCAGTAGAAGTATAGGACGAGCCAACACCGTTGGATGGGTACCAAGCCGCGGCACAGTGCGCTCCTTGCACGAATACACCCGTGTCTTGTCACCTGTGATATCGGAGGAAAGATATCGAACCCTAATCAACTAGGTTTGTCCCATATCAGACACGTGGTTGTACGGGTCACTCAGATCAAAGGCTTGCAAGGTGCAGTCCTTAACTGACCAAGGCAAGACTTCCAACACTCAACAGTGGCACAAAGCCCAATGTGGCGCATAGACTCACATCACTCATCAACCCATTACCACAGGCCCACGGCACCACGACCTCTTACCACTTGCCCCGATCTAAATCATTTCCCACCCGTTGATTATTGTGCAACACATGCGGCAATAACTCAACATCGGTCTGAACCACACAGTCTCGAACCTCAATCTCATCATGTGGCATCATCACACCACTTTCAAAATACATTCAGTATTTCATTAATCAATATAGTAGTATTTCTGAAATATCATTAATGATTCGTTGCAAGGCTAAGCATCTATTCACGGTCTAGCCTCCCGTGTTGGCGTCATATTAACATCCAACAGATATGAATAACCTTAGGGTGGACAATGATTTAAAGGCATACAAATAGTAATTTCAAGGTGACATTAACAGTATGGGTTGATTAGCTAAATTACCCAAATTCATTTAAATATATTTTAATTAATTTAGCATGCATAGTTTTAAAGCAAAATATATGTTCAAAAGAAACTGGGATCAAAATGGTCAAGGCATCACTTGCCTTCAAAGAGTTGCTGATCCTGATCTGAAGCTTGGTCTTGCACTGGAAATTCTCCCGCAAAGCTTTCCGGCAAATCAATGTCTACTCGAAATAAATAAATACACAATAAATATAATTTACAGAGAGCAAGTTCAACTCTAAAAATTCCACAAAATTCACTAATAAATAGATCTTGATTTTACAAATTTTTAGAAATTGGAATCACCTCAATCGGAGTTAAAATGCAAAAGTTATGTCTTTTCAAAGTTTGCAAATATATTAAAAAGAATAAACTGAATTAACATAATTATTTTTCAGTAGAAAAAACGATTTATTGCGTCAGCATGACGTCAGCTGACACGTGGCGCACTCTAATGCAGCCACGTCACCTCGGTCTATGGACCCAGTCCACGGCTCGGGTCGGTCTACCGTGGAATCGGTCCACGAGCGATCGCTGGCCCCACGGATAGCGTCGGCGCGACGTCCTGCGCGACGTCAGCCGATTGCCTCGAGATTCGTCATGACATGCGTCACTATCTCGGCTGATCCCAACCGACGGCCAGATCTCAACCACGTTGCGCAATCATGGCCGTCGAAAGATCAACGGTCAGATCTCCTGCTCGCGAGCTCGACGACGGTTCGCATCTCGGGTACACATGTCGAGCATCCAACGGCTGGATTGTATCCAACGGCTGGATCCCGCGTGCGAGCTCGACGACGCCTCGGGCTACGCGGCAACACGCGGCATGATCGTGACGGCTCGTTTGAAATCCACGGCCAAGATTGGTCCGGTCCTCGGTCAAAGATGCTCACGCGTCCATACGCGATTCGGCGAGGGCGCAGCGTCATCTCCGCTGCTCGTTCAAATTTGAACGACACGGATCTTTAAGGCAAAACCCGATCTGAACTCAACCGTTCAGATCCGATCCAACGGCGTAGGTTACCGGAGCGGTTTACTGTTCATCTTAACTACGCGGCGCAATCTCACGCATACACTAACAATCCAACGGATGAGATCTACTAAAAGACCTAATATCCAGATCTAATCTATGCCGCACATCACAGATCTAACGGCTACGATCTAATCCAAACGTAAACAGAGAAGGGCTATGTGGACGTACCGCAACGGTTGGATGGCGATCGAACAGTCGACGGAGCTCGGTGAAGACGACGGCGACGTTGGAGAAGCAGGCTGCCGGAGCTGGGGAAGACAGCGTAGGCGACGGCACTACGGTGATCTTCCAGCATGAAGAAGTGATCCAATCGACGCGGCTTCCTTCGGCGAAATCGGGACGGGGTCGGAGCACGGTGGAGCGGCTCGGACGACGACGAGAGGAAGCAAAAACAATGGCAGCGAGAGAAAGAAACTACGGCGAGCAACGGCGGGCTCTAGAGAGGGTCTCGGCGTGCGTGTGAGGAGTCAAAAGGAGCGGAGAGAGAAGCTCTGCACGACGCACTCAATGGATACTTAAAAGCTGCCTCGATGTGCGTGAAACCCGCCGGCGAAACTCACGGCCATCAATGCCCACGTCTCTCCGGTGATCCCACGAGGAAGAAGCGATGTGGCGCAATCCTGACCGTCCGTGCGGCGATGATCCGAAGGCGCACGCGCGCGGGCGACGCGGCACAACGGCAGCCATTGGATCCCGATCCGACGATGCAAATACGTGGCGGCTAGGGTTTCTGGCGCGCTGGGCCGGGCTGAGCACAGTGCTGGGCCAGCCCATTACTATTCATTCCCGTTTTTAAATCCTTTTCCATTTAAAATAATTCCGGTAATTAAACAAAGCCAAAATAAATAGCAAAAATACCCGAAAAATCCAGAAAAATTCTAGAAAATACTTTGGGACATTTGGAACTCAAATAAAATATTTCCAACAAAACTTTGTATAAACTTTTGTATTATTTTAATTAAATGCAAGAAAGTTCACAAATGAATAAATCCAATTAATTATTATAAATTCTCAGAAATTCTCAAAAATAAAAAATACTCCCAAATTTAAATTAGAGTAAATTTCAGTGTGTTACAGCGGTGCATATCAGAACAAGAAGGGAGAGATCTTCTCAAGGAAATCCACTCGGGAGTTTGTGGGAACCATGCGGCGTCATCAACACTAGTCGGCAAAGCCTATCGTCAAGGGTTTTTCTGGCCGACCGCGGTCGCTGACGCAGAGGACATCGTCCGGACATGTGAAGGATGTCAGTTCTTTGCGCGTCAGATGAACAAACCGGCACAAGAACTACAGACCATCCCCATAACCTGGCCATTTGCGGTCTGGGGGCTCGATATGGTGGGACCTTTAAAAAAGGCTCAAGGTGGTCACACCCATCTTTTCGTGGCCGTTGATAAATTCACCAAATGGGTGGAGGCCAAACCAGTCGCGACAATAACAGCAGCAAAAGCCAAAGAGTTATTTAACGAAATCGTGGTTAGATTTGGAGTACCAAACCGAATCATCATGGACAATGGAACCCAATTCAGAAGCGGCGTGTTTCAAGACTGGTGTGACGAACTCGGAATAAAATTTGCTTTGCTTCAGTAGCGCACCCCCGGAGCAACGGGCAGGTCGAGCGAGCCAACGGCATGGTATTACAAGGCCTAAAAGCAAGAATTTTCGATCGGCTGAAGCCATACGCCACTCGGTGGGTGAAAGAATTGCCTTCGGTACTTTGAGGGCTGCGAACCACCCCCAGTAGAGCAACTGGTGAACCACCTCAAGGGCGTTAACCTTGTCATTGAAAACTGTAACATCCCAAAATTTCCTCAAATAATATTTTATTGCTTAATTTCCCAGTTATGATCTTCTTGAGTTTAATTGGATTTTTCTGGATTTATTTGAATTAATTTTAAATTAAGAATATTAACCTTTTGTTCAAATCTATTTAAATTATTGCAAAGTTAATATAAATTTTTGCCAAAAATATTTTATTTGAGTCCAGAATGTCTAAAAGTATTTTTGAGATTTTTCTTGGATTTTTCCTAATAGTTTTATTGCCTAAAACAAATAAAATGTATTTCTGTGATTATTTTAAATGAGAAATCATTTAAAAATTACAATGAACGATAGCAGGCGGCCCATTCTTTATGCGGCCCGATCGGCCGTTCGCAGCAAAACCCTAACCCTAATGCGGTCAACCGTTGGATCGAGATCCAACGGCTGAGTCTTCGCCGCGTGGCCGAGCGTTCAGAGCCGTCGGATGAGCGCCGCGTGGACGCGTTGGATGCATCCGCGTCACCTCTCCGTGTCGCCGCCGGAGTCCGCCGCCGCCACGGAGTCATCCTCGGAGTCCGCGCTGCGAACGCCTCCCCGTGCGGCTATTTAAGGCGCCGTCGTGGGCGCTGAACTCCTCACCTCGTGCCGCGTGTTTGCTACAACTCCCGAGCACGGCGCCGCCGTCGTTTCCGCATAGGAGCTCGCCGGAGTTGAGTTTATAATCACCGAGGTTTTTCTGCGTTCGCCGCCTCCGTCAAGCCGCCTTCCGTCGCTTGAGCTGCGGCATCGATTTCGCCAAATCGTGCCGCGTCGGATTCCCGTCATCTGGTCGCCAGAAGACCGCCGGAGCGCCCCGCCGGGTGTCGTCTTCTCCATCACCGGTGAAAGGCGCCATCGCGCCATCGTCGTAACCTCGCGCTCGCGTTCGACCGTCGGATCTCAGGGTAAGTCGTCGGATGAAAGACGGGTGGTTCAATCCCGGATCGAATCGTAGCCGTCCGATCGAACCTGTGCGCGCTAGATCGCACCGGCGCCACGACCAATCGCGTGCCGCCGCGTGTCGGCATGTTCTGCAAGGCGCCGTGGATCGTGTCTGCGGTGGACTAGAGGCGGTCCCGTAGACCGAGTCCATGGACCAGGATGCGTGGCAGCGTCTGATTGGCTGACATCAGGGCTGACGTCAGCATGATGTCACGCTTGCGCAATAAGTCTGTTTTCAATTTAAAAATAATTCTGTTAAATTCGGTTTTCTAATTTCTGTATTTTCAGAATTAATTCAGACTTCAAAAGGCCATATCTTTTGCATCTTAACTCGGATTTGAGTGATTAAATTTTCTAAAAATTTGTAAAATTGAGATCTACTTAATGGTGAATTTTAATTGATTTTTTGAGTTCATTTTCTCTCTGTTTTGGTATTTATTTGCTTTTCCCTTGATGCAGCGTAGAGCGTTGAATTGTGCGGCGCTTGGAGGAAGATCCGGCAACTCAAGAGCAAGCTCGGATCAAGATCAGGACCTATTCAAGGCAAGTTGTGCTTTGATCATGTTGAACCCATGTTTATAAAATTGCTATATTTGTTTTACCTTATTGCATATTATTTCAAGTATACAATTGTTTCAAATTAAATTGGGACTTAGCTATTATACCAATTTGATCTATACCCTACCTTGTCATTGTATGGCATGATCTATTGTCACCATAGATTGGTTCATTATAGTTGGTTAGTAATAATAATCAACATGGGATGGATAGACCGTATTAGTTGCTTAGCCATGCCACATCATCACATGTGATTGAATCATTGGTAATTAATCTTGACTAATGGAATATGGAACGATGTTATGAACTTGTGTGTCATGTGGGATCACACAATGAGATTGAGTTGTTGTGGCGAGTCATGTCACGCAACGATGTTGAATTGTTGATGGCACGTGGTGCTTGGTAATCAATTGGGTGATATTCATTTAGATTGGGGCAAGTGACAAGGGGCGAGTATGCCAAGGTGGGCCCGATGGGCAGAGGGTATGTGGAAGTCTTGCCTTGATCACTCTAAGGACTTAACCTTGCAAGCCTTTGACCTAAGTCAATCATGCGACCACATGTCTGGTATGGGCCAGCCTAGCTGATTAATTTGCAATGTCCTAATTTTGGTACTATCGTGGTTGGTGTGAGTTTCCGAGTTATGGAGTAATTCACATGGCGCAAGAGGGGGCCACGGATGTGGTAACCATCCACGGTGTTGAAACCTTAGCGGGTGGTACCGAGTTAAGCCAGCGCATTGTAAAGGCTTTGTTATAATCACTCGCCTTGGTGGTGTTTGGTTGTATCGCGTGGGTAAAGTGCATAACCTCTGCAGTGTGAAACTATTCGGATAGCCGTGCTCGTGGTATTGAGCAACGCTCGGGAATTCTGAGATAAGGGTTAGCTTAATTAAATGGACAACTTGGTTGGGATGGCGGAATGCCATGTGGAAGATGGAATTTGACTTAGAATTGGAAACTTGGTTTACTTGAAATCTTGAATCTATTTATTGTTATTTGTTTCTGATCTTTACAATCTATTTATTATATTTGTTCATAAATCTTGCTTATTGCAAAATAGCCATGATAGCCTATCCATTGGAATAAGCCTTGCATATAGTTACATAGAATTGCATTCAGTGCACAACTTGTTGAGTGCTTTAAGTACTCACCCTTGCCAACAACAATAATCAACGATCGAAGAATCTACACTGTGTTGGAGGAGGAGTTCGGGAGGACACGAGTCATTAGGGTCCGAGCCTTGTCGGTTGCTGTGGTGAACTGATGAGCTATCTCGTTTTCTACTTTCATTGCTTAATTCTTAGCTTATATTTCCCGTTTTGCCCTGTGTGGCTTAATAATGTAAGTCGGTCATAAGATCATACACTTAGCTATATCAATAAATGGAGTAATATTCTATTATCGTTGAGTATGATGTGATATGTACCGATGTTGAACTGTGTGCACTAGCGTTGATCCTGGGACTAGTGCGGTAAACACAGTGGGTTCGAATCGGTGGATTCGGGTCCTTACAAAAACGGCGTACTACGCCCGCATCTTGATCTTATAATCTGCAAGCAGAGTAGGATTTCAAGGACCATGCAGAGGACGACGAAGATAAGAGAAGGATGAGCGGATGAGAAATACCTTCCAATTCCTTTCCCGAGACTTCAAGCCGCCCCTGAAGCTTCGCGACCTCGGAATCTCGAGCTGACACGAATATAAGGAAATCAAAAAGCCAGACGACTGAATGAGAAGTACGGGAAGGTTAAGAGATATTCACCTCGGAGGGAGCCAATAGCATCCATCTTTTCCTCCCGTAACGCCTGCAACTCTGACCGGAGAACCCGCAGCTCGGCCGCATGCCCAGCCTTGATTTGCTCCAGTTCCGCCAGGTATTCCTGGCGCGTTCGGACCTCCGGGAGCATCTTCCGGAGGTACTCGGCCTTCTTCTCAGAGCGCTCCCCTATTTTCTGCGATCAACGCGGGAACAGGTGACTACATGCCAACTCGCATAAGCAAGAAAAACGGCGAGCACAGCAAAGTGGTTACCCGGGCCAGGTGTGCGCAGTTCGTGGCATAACTGTAGAAGTCATTTCTCTCTTTCTCCTCCTCCTTCGAGTCATCCAGGAGCTTCAAGCCGTCCTCCTCATCGATCCACGCGGCTTGCATTACTAGCCGGGGGCGGATGGGGGACGGCGAAACCCGAAGAATCTCCTCGACTTCGGGGAACGGACGAGAGATGGGCTCCTGAGCAACAGGGCCAGATGCCGAAGCATGAGGCATCGGCGAAGGCGGCTGGGGCTCGGGAGGAGCTCCGGTGTCCACGGGCGAGGCCTCTTCAACCGAAACAAAAACCTCCTTGGGCTCGGCCTCTACCGGAACCCCGGACGACTTCTCGACAGGAACATCGACTGAAGGATTCCTACAAGAAGAACTGTCAGCAAATAAAGCTGGCGAAACACGCCAATTAAAGCATCGATATGGTAACAAACCTGTCAGACTTCTTCATCCTTATCGGTGGCTTCTTTCGTGTAGACGAGCCGCCCCCGGAGGAACCACTCAGGGCGCTGCTGGCTGAAGCCTTACCGCCCGAGTCCCTCGAAATTGGGCTCGACTGCATAGCAGGCACCCCGGAGAGGTGGGTCGTAGGCGCTGGAGCTCAGGTCGGCGGGTCCTGGATCTTGGGACCGCCCGTCGGGCGTGGGGGCTTCGCGGGGTCTTGAGTCACCGCCTTTTTTCCTTTCTTGGCGACAGGGTCTCCCGTAGGAGACCTCGCTCGCCGCTTCGGAGAATCTCCCACGCGGATGATCATTTCTGGGAGGGGCGCATCACTGAAGAAAGCCACCCAATTCTGGAAAGGAAGGTCAAAGGTTGAAAGACATTCAGAGGCAAAGGCAGAAACCTCTCAAACCCAACTCGCTAACCTGGGGAGGGGGCGTGAAGCGGTGAAAGACTTTGGGCATCTGACGGTGGATATGTCAACGCTCGGGATGAAGAATTCGCTGACCCGAGCGAATATCTGTTCCTTCGACAGCTCGTCGGATAGCTCCCGGGTCGGGTCATCTCTCCCTAGGTACGCGAATCCCAGATGAACTCGCTCTTTCAGGGGCTGGGTCCGTCGAGCAACAAAATGGAGAGCGGACCTACCTGTAAGACCATCCCCCTTCAACTTCTCAATCAGCGCCAAAAGGTCTTGCACTTGGTCCATGTCGGCAGAGTCAGGGGTGGACACCCAGGAAAGTAACGCTTTGGGTCGGCGCCCGGCAAAGCTGGGGAGGGCAGGATCGGGGTTGGCGCAATAGAACCACTCGTGATGCCAGCCTTTGTTGGAGGTTTTGAAAGGAATCGCGAAGTAATTTTTCTTCAGCCCCTCCCACAGTTGAAATCCGGCTCCCCCAACTACCTTGGGGTCACTCTTTGAGGGATAAGGTTTCAAGAGGTAAAAATGGTGAAAAAGATCGAAATGGGGGCTGATGCATAAGAAGGCTTCGCAGAGATGAACAAAAAGGGAGATTTGCAGTATGGAATTGGGATTCAAGTTTACCAATTCAATGCCATAGAAGAAGAGAAGGTCGCGAAGGAAGGCGCAGGTGGGAAGGCCCAGCCCGCGCTGGAAGAAAGACTCGAAAACCACCGCCTCTTCAGGACGAGGAGTGGGGACGGACTCGCCAGCGGCTGGTCGAGCGGAGATCAAGGCCAAGTCTGGGAGGATTCCATCATCGATCATAGACTGCAGTTTCTCCTCCGTCATAGTCGAGGTCGTCCAATCCCGGGGCAAAGGCTGCGAGGAGGAAGGAGAAGACATCTTCGAAGGAGAGATCAGCGGTGGCGCGAGGATGCGAGCACAACAACAGTTTACCATAATGGCGGAGAAGTCAGAGAGGCAAGGAAGCAGAAGGGGAAAGAGTGCGCAAGAAAGAGTGAACCATCGGGCGACGCACGGACTGGCCTTTAAAAGCGGGAAAAGTTAGGGTTACGCCGATTAGGCGGGAAAAATTGCAAGACACCTGTCTCTACTCTGCGTCTCGAAAGGACTCGCTGGCGCGGCGGCCTGACAGACGGAGACAACCGTGGCTTGACCAAGTCAAGTCCGGGACACGTCGCAACCCACGATGAGATGCTTAGACACTCAATGCACCAAGCGAGTGTGAATATCCTCCAATATGGATTAAAAATATCTTCTTGTGAAATGCCCCACGCTGGGTCTCTGTTGGTTACTGCACGACGGATCATATATCACAAGTTGAGCCTGACAAGGCACAAATCCAATGGTATGCCCCACGAGGGTCGAAAGGCTGTGCATCGTAATAAACGAGTACGGATACCACTCGAACAAAACCTTGATATGTCCCAAGTTGGACCAGAGCTGTATCCTACTTCAGTCGGATATGGGTATCACTCGGCGAAGAGCCACGTATGTTCGATACACTCCAAGTTGGGACTAATTTATATCTGGCGACTGTCGGGTGTGGATATCACCCGGTTACGAGCCAAGCAAATACAGTATGACCCGAGATAGACCGGCGCGATATCATATAGCAGTTGGGCATCAACATTGCTCGGATGATAACCGCGAGAATCCTAAAGTGTCCCAAGACGGGTCTAAGGTGAATCTCACGCCAGTCAGATCGAGGTGCCGCAAGGCCAAGAGTCGCGCGAGATGTGATGAGCTTCACATCAAGCCTAGGCTACGTCCTACGGCAGATGGACACGGACATCATCAGATTGAAGAGCCATACGAGTTTCGAGAAACCCTAATACGGGTCTAAGCCATGATCAAAAGATAAGCAAGAACTTCATTGGCAAAAGGTACTTCTTTATTATATATTTCCTAGGCATTATGCCTAGGAAGTATTACATTTACAGGAGAACTACACCTCCCCGCGGCGCGCCCGGTCAAGCGCTTCGACAAGTGCTTCCCTAGCCCTGTAAAGGGCAGGGAAGATCTCTAGGAAAGCATCGACGACGGCACGGTCGTGATCCACTGCCCTCTCCTCGGCCAGCTCCTTCAGAACGCGGTCGAATTCCGCCCACAATTCCGCAAGTTCGGGGTCATCCCTGTCGTCGTTGTACTTCCTCTTCTTCATGACGAAGATAGAAGGTATGAGGACTAAGTGCGAATGAAAACATTCTATAGGCGCCGGTTCGCCTTTTATAGCCAACACAGCAAAGATGAAATAAATACGTCAGGAAGCCGAAGAGGTTCGGAGTTAATTTAGCTTCAGAAGCCAAGGAGTTTTTTCAGAAAACGAGTTGACACAGAAAACCAAGGCGACCTCGAAGACTATCCGGTGGTTAATCCTGAAGTGGAAATACATTAAGATTTTGCTTCAAGCGGAAAGGAAATATTCAATTCACATCTGAAATATGGGTTGGGTCCACAAGGCTTCTTGCAACAAGCCTGCCCGGCAGAAGATTATACTTAGGTGAAGCAAAAAATTAAGGATCATATTCGAGTCCTCCATAATTCGCTCGCTATAAGAAGAAGCCTCCAATCCGAATGAGGGAACCAGTCGGAAGCTTAAACAAGAAAGCCCGGGACGACGATTTAAGCAGAAAACTTAATTGGGAACATAGCGATCGGATCACGAAGCACTCGAGGGCTACTGTGGAATATATGGAACCAGGTATCTCTATGACCGGCCTAGCATCACCAGAAGAAAGGAAAGGCCCAAAGATGAGGCCCAAAGGCTATGCCCCGCGCCAAGCCAAGTTGCCGTGCGGAAGGGTGCATACCTTATAGACAGTTGAATACATATTTAGATATAAAAGATACAGTTATAATCCGAGTTGTTTATAGGATACATAAAGATGTAAACCCTATCCTGTAACTGACTAGAATCTCGTAACCGATCAGAACTCGATAAGCCGCACCACCCCAAGTATATAAGGGGGGGCGGGCAGCAACAAGTCATCAAGCCATAGAGCATAGCACACCTCATATCGCCCAGAGCACATTGCGCTTTGAGTAATCTTAGATCCAAGAGATCCGTATAATCTCAGCACACAGGATTAGGGTATTACCTCCATCGCTGAGGGCCTGAACCTGTCTAACCCCTCGTCATGTGTGACCTTCGAGTTTGAGATCTAGCGCCTGCCGCATAAATTTATTGCCGACTACCAAAGTCGACAAGGAGTTTCATGGCTCATGGCCGAATGATGCCCATATCCAACTGTTGTAGGATATAGCTCAGGCTCATCTTGAAGCGCACCATGCTTACGTGGCTCTTGGCCGAGTGATACCTATACCCGACTGATGTCGGATGCAGCTTAGGTTCTCTTGGAACGTATCAGGGTTTACGTGGCTCTTGGCCGAGTGGTACTCATATCCGACTGGTGTAGGATATAGCTTAGGCTCAACTTGGAGCATACAAGATTTTTCTTGGCTCATGGCCGAGTGATACCTGTATCCGACTGGTGTAGGATACAGCTCAGGTCCAACTTGGGACATATCAAGGTTTTATCGGAATGGTATCCGTACTCGTTTATTACGACGCACAGCTTTTCGACCCTCATGGGGCATACCGTTGGATTTGTTCCCGTTCAGGCTCGACCTGTGATATATGATTCCAACATGTGGTAACCACCTAGTGACCCAGCGTGGGGTATATCACAAGAAGATATTTTTTATCTCGTTCGGAGAATGCCCACGTACCGCTTTGCACGGTAAGTGGTTAAGCATCCCATCGTGGGGAGCAACGTGTCCCATACATGACTTGGTCAAACCGTGACTGTTTTTGTAAGTCAGAACGCCAGGCCTGCAAATCATTTAAGAGGCATAAGGGAAGACGAGGCGTTTCGCAATCTTTTTCCCGCCGTTTTGGCGAAAACCTAATCTTTTCCCTCCTTTAAAGGGTAGGCCATGCGTCGCCCGATGGTTCATTCTCTCACCGCGCTCTTGCTCCTTTTGCTTCCTTGTCTCTCTGACTTCTCCGCCACTAGGGTTAACCACTGCTGCGCTTTGCTCTTTTGCGCCGCCGTTGATCTCTCCTTCGAAGATGTCTTCTTCTTCCTCCTCGCAGCCTTTGCCCCAGGATTGGACGACTTCGACTACAACGGAAGAGAAACTGCAATCCATGGTCGATGATGGGATTCTCCCAGACCTGGCCTTGATCTCCGCCCGGCCGGTTGCCGGTGAATCCGTCCCCACTCCTCGTCCTGAAGAGGTAGTGGTTTTTGAGTCTTTCTTCCAGCGCGGGCTGGGTCTTCCAGCCTGTGCTTTTCTCCGCGGCCTCCTCTTCTTTTATGGAATTGAAGTGGTGAACTTGAATCCCAACTCTATTTTTATAATCTCCATCTTCGTTCACCTTTGCGGAGCCTTCTTGGGCATCTGCCCCCATTTTGATCTTTTTCGCCATATTTACCTTCTGAAGCCCTATCCCTCAAAAAGTGACCCCAAGGTAATTGGGGTAGCCAGATTCCAACTTTGGGAGGGGCTAAAGAAGTAGTATTTCGCTATTCCCTTCAAGTCTTCGAATAAAGGATGGCACCAGGAGTGGTTTTATTGTGCCAATCCTGATCCAGCACTTCCTTCCTTCCTCGGGCGCCGGCCGAAGGTGTCCCTCTCTTGGTCCTCTGTCGGCGACGCCAGCAACGTGGATCAAGTGCAAGACCTCCTGGTGCTCATTGTAAAATTGAAGGAAGGGGGCCTCACAGGGGTTGGTCTGACCATTCACTTTGTCGCCCGGCGGGTTCACCCCTGAAGGAGCGTCACCACCTGGGGTTTTAGTTTGAGGGCCGAGATGATCCGACCCGGGAATTGCCTGACTTAATAACGAGAGGGCAGATTCATGCTCGGGTTGGCGATTTCTTCATCCCGAGCGTCGAGATGCCCACCCGATTCCCCAAGGCCTTCTCTGCGTTGAATCCTCCCCCAGAGGTGAGATACTTTGCCGATGGGTTCTTGTTTTCATCTTTGAATGGCTTCTCACTTTTAATCTTCCTTTCCAGGATTGTGTTGCCTTCTTCAGTGACGCGCCTCTTCCGGACATGCCTACTCGTGTAGGTGATTCCCCAAAGCGGCAAGCGAGCTCTCCTGCGGGAGATCTCGTCGCCAAGAAGGGGAAAAAACAGTGGCCAAAGACCCCGTGAATCCCCGGCGTGCGACTGGTGGTCCTAAGATCCGGGACCCGTCGACCCGGGCCCCAGCACCTTCGGCTCCCCTCTCCCGTGAGCCTGTGGCTCCGCCAAGTCCAACGTCGAAGGACTCAGGCATTCTAGAGGAGCCCCGGGTGCCAGTCGGCGGCGCACCGAGTGGTCCTTCTCCGAGCGGCCCGTCCGCTCGGAAGAAGCCCCCGATGAAAATGAGGAAGTCCGACAGATTTGTTGCCCTATCGACTCTTATTTGACTCGTTTCGCTAGCTTGCTGACAATTCTTCTCGTAGGGATCCTTCACTTGATGTTCCGGTCGGGACGCCGTCTAGAGCCCCTATGGAGTCCGAGCCCCCAGAGGTTGGCATCCCGATCGTGGGGGCCACGTCCAGGGACACCGAAGTGCCTCCCGAGCCCCTGGCGCCATCTTCGGCTCCTTCCGCCTCGAAATCGGGCCCTGCTGTTCTGGAGCCAACTTCCCGTCCATCCCCCGAGATCGAGGAGATCCTCCGAGTTTCGCCGACCCCTGCTCGCCCCCAGCTCATAATGCAAGCTGTGTGGGTTGATGAGGAGGAAGGCCTGAAGCTCCTGGACGATCCGGAGGAGGAGGAGAAGGAGAGAAATGACTTTTACAGTCATGCCACGGCTTGCGCGCGCCTGGCTCGGGTAAGCATTTCTCTACACTTGCTATCTTCATGCTTCCGTTATTTATCATGTAGTTACCATCCCCTGTGACGATTACAAAAATAGGGAGCATTAGTGAAAAGCGAATACTTCGAAGATGCTTCACGAACTCGAGCGCGCCGGGAATATCGGTGAATTGGGCGTATTAAGGCGGGCATGTGGCGAGCTGCGATCTCTTGGTCGAGTCGGGCGTTGCGAGGAGCGAAGGCTCTGCGCCAGGAGAAGCTGGACGTTGTTGGCTCCCTTCGAGGTAGCTATTTCCTATGCTGCCCCGTGCTTTTAATTTAATCATCTGGTTTCTTGATCTTCTTATCTTCAGGTCAGCTCGGGATTCTGCCGCCGCGAAACTTCAAGAACAACTTAAAGCCGCGGAGGCTTCTAGAACGAAATCGTAGAAGGAGCTTGAAGGTATGACCGGCGACTTGGCCCTACTATGTCTTCGTGGCCTCCTCTGATGTTTATGTCTTGAAGACTATAAATTCAAAACGCGGGCGCAGTATGCCGTCTTCAATGAGAAGGTTGAAGCCCTTGAGACGTCTTGCGCCAAGCTTCAGGAGGCCTCCGAGCCGCTGCTGAGTTTGCTTCATCCTGAGGGCGAGAGGCCACTCAGCAGGGACCAGGTCATCTCTCAGCTGGAAGAAGCCCCCGAGGCACTCAAGAGTCTCTTGAAGGAGACAGCTGCCAATGGTGCTAGCCAGGCTTTGGTGATAACCAAGTCGCTTTATCCCCCAGTTCATCTTGAGGCCATTAAGGAAGGCTACGCCTGCAACGTAGATGAGGACTGGGCCGCCGAGCTCTAGGAGGAAGTCAAGGACACCTCTTTGTCTATTGTAGAAACTTTAGACCTGTAAATTGAACGTATATAAAGGCGTTTCCTCGCTCTTGCATTATTTTTTCAAACATGCATATTTGCCCGAGTGGTTTCGACATATCGTGTCTGACTAGTCCAGCCCCCAGGCTCTGAGGCATGGTTCGCAACGCATGTCTCAGAGTCTAAAAAATCGTAGGAGCGAAGCACTCGGACACATAAATCTCGAGAACATTAAAAAATAACTTTGATATCGATCTTTTTTATTCGTAAAGGAACAATTTGAATTACAAAGTTCAAGTGAAAAAATAACGTAGCTGTTCTATTGTCCAAGTGTTGCTGATTGCCGTGCCGTCTTCTCGCTTGAGCTTGTAAGCCCCGGGGCGTACCACTTCATCGACGACGTAAGGGCCTTCCCAGCTTGGGGAGAGCTTATGCTCGCATTTCTGATTCTTTCTAAGGACCAGATCTCCCATGGAAAATGCGTAGCTCCTCACATTGCGACCGTGATAGCGCCGTAGGCCCTGGAGATATTTTGCTGATTGAATTGTTGTGATGTCCATGGCTTCTTCCAGTCGGTCGAGGTCTTCTAGCCGGCTTTCTTTAGAGGAGACTTCTTCATAGCTCCGGACCCGCGGGGATCCGAATTCTAGCTCGGTGGGGAGGACCGCCTCCGAGCCATACACCAGGAAGAAAGGTGACTGCCCGGTTGCTGTACTGGGGGTGGTTCGAAGCCCCCAGAGTACCGAAGGCAATTCTTTCACCCATCGAGTGGCGTATGGCTTTAACCGATCGAAAATTCTTGCCTTCAGGCCCTGTAACACCATGCCGTTGGCTCGCTCGACTGCCGTTGCTCGGGTGCGCTCTTGTGACGCAAGCGATTTTTATTCGAGTTCATCGCACGATCTTGAAATCGCCGCTCAATTGGGTGCCATTGTCCGTGATGATTCGGTTTGGAACCCCAAACCTAACCACAATTTCGTTGAAGAACTCTTTGGCTTTTGCTGCTGTTATTGTTGCGACTGGTTTGGCCTCCACCCATTTGGTGAATTTGTCGACGGCCACAAAGAGATGGGTATAACCACCTTGAGCCTTTTTTAAAGGTCCCACCATATCGAGCCCCCAGACCGCAAATGGCCAGGTTATGGGGATGGTCTGCGATTCTGTCTGATTTGTTCATCGGCGCACAAAGAACCGACATCCTTCACATGTCGGACGATGTCCTCTGCGTCGATGACGCGGTCGGCGAAAAAATCCTTGACGATAGGCTTTGCCGACTAGTGTTGATGACGCCGCATGGTTCCCACAAACTCCCGAGTGGATTTCCTTGAGAAGATCTCTCCCTTCTTGTTCTGATATACACCGTCGCAGTACACCTAAGGAGCTCTTGCGATAAAGTTCTGCCCTGATCACCATATAGCTCTTGCTTCGGCGCATTATTCGCTCGGCTTGCACGCGATCTTCGGGTAACTCGTCCTTCGTCAAATAGTCCAGATATGGAGCTGTCCAATTGGGGGTAATGACTAGGACTTCTGCTTCTACGCTCTTCTCGGCTGGGACGTTTGTCTTCGACCGAGTGCTAATCATGGGCTTGTGAATTTCTTCGACGAATACTCCCATGGGCACTGTAGATCGGCAGGATCCCATTTTTGCTAGCTCGTCGGCCGCTTCGTTGTCACGGCGGAGCACATGAATAAGTTCTAAGCCATCAAAGTTACCTTCTAGCTTGCGTACCTCCTGGCAATAGGCTGCCATGTTGTCTTCAATGCAGGACCATTCTTTTTGCACTTGGTTGACCACGAGCATTGAGTCTTCGCGAACCGTCAAACGTCGGATACCGAGTGATATGGCGATACGGAGCCCATGGATGAGTGCCTCATACTCGGCGACGTTATTTGAAGCGGGAAAAAGTATCTGGAGAACGTACCTCAACCTTTCTCCGCTTGGTGATATGAGCACGATTCCAGCCCCCGCGCCGCTGAGCATGAGGGAACCATCAAAGTACATCGTCCAATACTCGAGTTCTTTGGCAATCGTCGGGCTTTGAAGCTCTGTCCACTCGGCCGTGAAGTCGGCGAGCGCTTGGGACTTGATGGCAATGCGAGGCTTAAATAGAATATCGAAAGCTCTGAGCTCAACCGCCCACTTTGCAATTCTCCTAGTGGCCTCTTGATTGTGAAGTATATCTCCTATTAGGAAGGAGGTGACCACCGAAATAGTGTGCTCTTGGAAGTAGTGCTTGAGTTTGCGTGACGTCAGGAGCACGGCATACAATAATTTTTGAATTTGCGGATACCGCACCTTGGATTCGCTTCGGGACTTGTGAAAGTAGGCCGGTGTTGGATCTTACGCGTGGTCGGCTCCTCCCTTTCTCGACGGCCATTGCGGCGACTACATTAGTCATTGCCTCAATGTAAAGTAGCAGAGGTTCTTCTGGCATTGGCGAAACCAAGACCGGGGGCGTCGTCAGGAAGGTCTTCAGATCCTCAAACGCCTGTTGTGCCTCTGGAGTCCACTGAAACTTGTCTTGCTTCTTAAGGAGTTTAAAGAATGGCATACCTCTCATACCCAACCGAGAAATAAACCTGCTGAGCGCGGCCATGCATCCTGTGAGCTTCTAGACGTCCTTTTGGCAAGTCGGTGGTTCCATATTTGATATGGCCCTGATCTTCTCTGGGTTGGCCTCAATGCCTCGCTGCGATACGATAAACCTGAGCAGTTTTCCCAAAGATATTCCGAAAACACACTTCTCGAGGTTGAGCTTCATGCTGAAGGCCCTTAGACTCTCGAATGTCTCGGTTAGGTCCGTGATAAGGTCCTTCTTCTCCCAAGTTTTTACCACAACATCGTCCACGTATGCTTCCACGTTGCGTCCGAGCTGGGCGTGAAAACAACACTGAATTGTGCACTTGTATGTTGCACCAGCGTTTTTCAACCCGAACGCCATCATGGTATAGCAAAAGGCTCAGAAAGGCGTGATGAACGAAGTCTTAATATGATCTTTCGCCTTTAGGCGAATCTGATGGTAACTTGAGTAGGCATTGAGAAAACTCAAAATTTCGCACCCGGTGGTCGAGTCAACCACCTGATCGATTCAAGGCAGCCCAAAGGGATCCTTCGAACATGCCTTGTTGAGATCAGTATAATCAATGCACATGCGCCAAGTTTTATTCTTCTTTTGAACTAGTACAGGATTTGCTAACCAATCGGGGTGATACACCTCTTTGATGAAACCTGCAGCTAATAGCTTGGTGATCTCCTGCTTCATGGCGTTAGCGATCTGGGCGAATCGCGAAACCTTTGCTTGATGGGTTTTGCTTTTCGTCGACATGTAAGGAGTGCTCGATCACCTCTCTAGGAACACCCGGCATGTCGGATGGTTTCCAGACAAAGATGTCTTTGTTAGCTTGAAGAAAGGTGACGAGCGCACTTTCCTATTTACCTTCGAGCCCTATCCCGATCAGAGTTGTCTTGGATGAGTCAGACGGGTCGAGGTTGACTCTCTTGGTTCCTTCGCCAGGCTTCATTCCTGACGTGGCCTTCTTCTTGAACGGGACGTCGCCTTCTTCCTGCAACGTAACCGCTTCCGCTTGGATTTCCTTTCTTTCGTCGGCTGCCTCCTGCAACTCGGCAAGTTCATGGTTCTCTCGGTCGCACTCCAGGGACCGCTTGACGTCGCTGCGGACCGTGATGACGCTTCTTGGTCCTGGCATCTTCATCGTCAAGTAGGTGTAGTGCGGGACGGCCATGAACCGAGCCAATCCAGGTCTTCCCAAGATAGCGTGATACGCCGTCTCGAAGTCCGCTACCTTGAAATTTATGTACTCGGTCCGGTAGTTGTCCTTGGTGCCGAAGGTGACAGGCAAAGAAACCTGCCCGAGCGGAAGCGATGACGCTCCAAGGATTACACCATGGAACGGCTGTGTTCTCGGCCTCAGCTCGGAGCGAGGAATGTTCATGTCGTTGAAAGTTTTGATGAACAAGACGTTGAGTCCACT
The DNA here is from genome assembly GCA_036346275.1 of Otatea glauca. Lineage (NCBI taxonomy): Eukaryota > Viridiplantae > Streptophyta > Magnoliopsida > Poales > Poaceae > Otatea > Otatea glauca. The sequence goes on from CM070719.1 coordinate 34,885,165, forward strand.
CCCTCCATCGATTAAGACCTTCTTGAGCCTCACATTGCGAATTACGGGGTCAAGCACTAGAGGGAACTTACCCAGATGTAGAACCCGGTTAGGGTGATCCGATCGATCAAAGGTGATTGGAACCTCGGACCACCTTTGGTATTGGGGGCGGCTGGTTCCACCGCATTGATCTCCCGAGCAGTAAGCTTTTGCTTCCGCTTGGACTCGTATCCGGTGGAGCCCCCGTAAATGTAGTTTAGCTCATGCTCGGGCTCTTGATAGTCATCCTCGTCTGGAAAGTCTTTCTTCTTTGCCACCTCGTCCCTTGCTGGAGCTGACTGCTTGTTGCTTTCCCACGCAAAGCGCTTTAAGGTGAAGCAGTCTTTGGTGGCGTGCTTGCCTTTAGGGTGGAAGGGACAGATCACTTACATGACGGTGCTGTAGTCGGGCGCCTCTCTCCGCATGGCTCGGGGCCGACTGCGCTCAGCCACCGCTACTAGCTCTTCGCCCTTCCGCTTCTTGTGTTTGTGCTTGGAGGACTCAGGCTTATCGCCTTTGTTCTTCAGATGTGGGCGCTCCTCTTGGCGCTCATCCAGGGCGTCTGAGGCCATGGCATAGCGGTCGGCCAGCGCCAACATCTCCTTCACAGATGTCAGAGGTTTCCTGGACATTTTCTTGATAAAATCAGGATCACTTACCCCTTTCTGGAAGGCCGCTACCACCACCTCTTCAAATACATTCCTGATGGTGTTCTTCTTCTGCATGAAACGCCGGATGAAGTCCCTCAGCGTCTCATCCTTCTTCTGATGAAGCTGGTAGAGGTCTTACGGGGTGCCAGGCCTCTCGTAGGTTCTCTGAAAGTTCGCGATGAATTGTTCGCAGAGATCGCACCAGGAGTCCACCGAGTTCGCCGGTAACCCTGTGAGCCAAGCTTGAGTTGAGGGGGTTAGATTGACTGGAAGATAATTCGCCATCACGTTCTGATTGCCTCCGGTGGCCTTAACTGCTAGGGCGTAGACCTGCAGCCAAGCTTCTGGATCTCGCTTTTCGTCAAACTTTACGATACCTTTGGGGTTGAATCCATCGGGCCATACCACTCGGCGCAGCCAGGGAGTAAATGCTCGGATCCCGTCAATAGATCTCTCATCATGATGAGGGGGAGTTCAGCGTGGCGAGCCTCTGGCTTGGCGATGGTCATCAACGTGTCGGGGCGGAGTTCGGCACGGCGAGCTCATGGCCCGACGGTCGTCATTGTTCCGACCCCGGCGATGATAGTCTCTATGGTCGTCGCGGTCATCGTACCTCTGATCACCTCGTCGATCATGGCCGGTGCCGAAACGCTCATAGTCGTCGTGGTGCCCGCGTTGCACATCTTCGTCCCGCTCCTGCCGTCTGGCGGTGATGTCTTGGCGTAGGTCGCGGTTGATAATTTGGCGAGCATCGCCGAGTGGTGGTGTATGGCGCCGACTGCCGGTATTCCGACTGGTTGTAGTCCGACTGCTGGCGACACGAGTAGCCGCGTGGGAGCGCGAGTGCGCTTCACCTACTCGCTTTTCCTGATTCTACTGGATCGCTACCGCCGTAACCATGGCCTTGATCTGGGCCACGATCGGGGCCGCCGGGCTGTCCGATGCAATCATCGGGTCCAGCGTGTCGAGAAGCGTTTTGGAAGCGACGATGTTCTGCATCGGCGTGCGAAAGACGGATTGGTCTCCAAACTTGGACTGCAGGATATACTCGCGGACATTGCGGCCGCGCGATCGAAGAGATCGCACCTGCACCTCCTTACCCTTACGAAGGCGATCTTCCTCCGCAGCCTCTTGGTCTTCTTGATGGAGATCGGTCCCCTGCTCCTCGATCGCGAAGACGCCACGAAAATCGCAGCAGTTCTTCACAATGCCGACTGGTTTTCTCAGTGAGTCAGAGCGGCACACCTGAGAAGGGTTGGTCTGATCTTCACCAGATTGGATCTGGCTTTGGACCAGGCAGACAAGCTCTCCGCGCCTATCCGCGATGAAATCCAGATTTCTGAAGCGGAAGGCCTGGTCGGAGATGAAGGTGGCGATGAATCCGCCGATTGCTGCCATCGAGTCTGTAGGAAAAGATTATAGCGCTTCCCCTACCTGGCGCGCCAACTGTTGACTTTTATAGTCGACAATAAATTTATGGGGCAGGCGCTAGATCTCAAACTCGAAGGTCACACAAGACAAGGGGTTAGATAGGTTCAGTCCCTCAGCGATGGAGGTAATACCCTAATCCTGTGTGCTAGGATTATGTGGATCTCTTGGATATAAGATTGCTCAAAGCGCAATGTGCTCTGGGCGATATGAGGTGTGCTATGCTCTATGGCCTGATCCTTGTTGTTGCCCGCCCTCTCCCTTATATACCGGGGGTGGCACGGCTTACAGAGTTTCGATCGATTACAAGATTCTAGTCGGTTACAGGATAGAGTTTTACATCTTTATCTGTCTTATAAACGATTCAGATTATAATCATATCTTCTATATCCAAATATACGTAACTGTCTATAGGATGTGCCCCCCACCGTACGGCTGTTTGGCTTGGCACAGGGTACAACATTTGGGCCCCCTCTCTGGGCCCTTCTTCTCTTCAGGTGACGCTGGGCCGATTATGAAGATACCTAGTTTCATATATTCCACACTAGGCGTTCACGCTGGCTTGATCTGACGGCTAAGATGCGTTAAGGTTCCAAACTAAACCCTAATTTCCTAATCGTCCGATCAATTGATCGACGACCACGATCATCTGACTGAATCGGATTGGGCTGGGCTCGCTAGGGTTTCAACCCGACACTATTGAAATATTTCGTATTTAAAATAATTCCAGAAAATAAACAAAGCCAAATAAAATAGCAAAATTATCAAAAATTCTGGAAAAATTCTAAAAACTATTTTGAAATATTTGGAACTCAAATAAAATATTTTAGACAAAATTTTATTTAAACTATTCAAATATTTAAATAATATTTCATAATAATCCTAATTCAAAAATAATAAATAAATTCCAAAAAATCCCCAAAATTCACAACATGCACAAATAACTACATTAAATTATTTTTAGCCAAAGATTAGGATGTTACACTAGGGAGAGAGTACCAATTCATCTAACTAAATCAGCATATAAACATATAATACCCAACACACTTTTCTAGTCACACAGTTCTTTCACTCGCCTTAGTTTAAATCATTTTTCCACCCCTGTTGATTAAAGTTCAACACATGCCATCAACATTTGACAACACATGACACGCCAAATTTTACAAAGACATTCCACAATCTGTGGTGTAAAGTTGCATTTCAACGTGATATCAACAACCTAGCATGACTAAGCAAGCTACACTATTCTAAACCAACCCACTTTGGTGCTACATTAGTGACCAGCCTAGTGTAACAATAAATTATGGAATACAAATGACAAGGTGTGTAAATGACAACTAGGTATATAGCTACTCGCAAAGTAATTGAACATGCATTTACTAGTTAGGTGCCCGTGCGTTGCTACAAAAATTCTGGAACACAAATTTTCCAAGAAAGTTTTTTGTAGCATCCAAGTTGGTATCGACCATCCACATTTGTCACTCTGGAAATTTTTTTAAGAAATATTAGTTAGTACCGGATGCCCAAGGGGGGAAAACTTGCAAATGCATCAGACAAGTAAACATGGGAGCACATATATGTGGTTAATTATCAATTTGATCAGCATAGAGAAGCATGACCAAGGTGTCCAGGCTGCAGTATCTTGAACCTATCAGGACAAATTCATACAGCACTATGGTGGATCAAAGAGTGAAGTTGATATGCATGAACAGTGAAATCATATCACTACTAATGTTCCGAAGCCCATGCATGAACCCATTGGCATTGATTGCTGAATTCCTTTTGGATTAGCAACCAAGAATGGTATTGTTCACTCACACGAACAGCTTCAGTCCAACCTTTTGGATTAGCAACCAAGAACAGACAGTGTTCAAGCACAATACCACCAAGATGGTGATCTATTACCAAGCAACATATATCAGTCACAGATAGGGAATCCTGGCCTCAAACTCCATTTTTAGAATACTGCTTGACAACATAGTAAAAACGTTACTCAAGCAGCATAAGCAAAATTGAGCAATCATATTTCAATCCCAATTTTTAATCACAAATAATCAACATAGCCTGAAGTCAAATCCAGACAAGACTAAAATGTTGTTTAATCAAGACAGACTTTCAAGTACACCACGACACTTGCAGTCCAGATATAAAATGTAAAGTAGATGGTGTCTCAATTAAGAAGAAACAACGCCATCACTCAGTGAGAGAGCAGCCAATTGATCAGCTGGTGCATGGAAATTATTTACCTGAACTTGGATCATTTGTTATAAATATCAATTATCTACTTTCATACATAAATTATCTGCTCTGAGCATGGAAATGCTTGCTACTTAGACATACAAAGTTGTATGCTCTGAGGCTGTATAAATGCTCATTATACCATCATAATGCATATAAAGTGTAACAAAAGAGCTAACGATCATACCACTACATACATATTTGTTAATTACCACAATAACAGAAAGGCTGGCAATGACAAGACAACAAACATTAAGAAAACAACAAACTGAAACCACCAATGATGAGACTAACAGGAATAATGAGGAAAGATTAAGAAAGAGAACGTTACCTTTAATGTGCAATACAAAGCACCAGTTTGAAAGTTTATTCATCTTCTTCATTTTAACACTCTTCCCATAGAAAGACTTATCAGTCAGAAACATGAAGAATAGCTAACTATGGGTGACTGCTAACCTTCTCTCAGTTCTTGCCAACAACTACATAACAGATATTCAAGTAGTACCTACCACCAATCCCTTAGAAATATATGCCCAAGGAATACGTTAAGGATAATATATATGAACAAAACCGAGTCTGTCAAACAAGCTTGGATAGCCCATGTCTATCGTGAGCTAGAAACACAGGAAGCATGGAGTAGAAAGGTGCAGCCAGTATCTCTCCAAGTAGCCAAATAACAGAGTATAGAATTGAATTTGTTGCAGTAAATATAAGAACATTCTAACAGAAAGCCGTGTAGTCTTATGCTCTTACTGCTCACCTAAATAGATTACTACGGAACAAACACTACAAAGATCAAATATCTATTTGTTAATGCCCGCGAAAATATGTCAAATGGCCATTCTAGCATCTAAAGTCTTTAAAAGTGCCTTTAATCACACATTTATACTGTGCAAAATAAGAAGTTTGTTCTTGCACATATTTCATATAAATGATTATAAGAGCAAATTGGCAGAGCATGTTAGTACTATTTATCTTTTATGTTCGTGATGACATCACTAATCGGATTACTTCCTGTACTAAAACTACATTGCTGACAACTGGTTGTAATATAAAGACGGATAACAAACAGTATCGTGGTTATCAATTATCACCCCAGCAAAGAAAACATTAACTCTATAGCACATCATATCTAGAATGCAGGTTTCATGGTCCCAGTCATCAGTAGGAAGGAAAGGACAACATTGAAATGGGTCAAGAGTTTACCTCAAGGGCATCAATCTATACCCCTTTATAATGCACCTAAGCATTCTTTTCTACGTCCACCCCAAATAATGCACCCCACTAGAGATAGCCCAACCTTCATGCACCCAGCGAAACGTCCCCAGAAACTTGCCTCCATCAAAATTAACCTCTCAATCTTTCCTCAGCTTTACTCACCCACATCAGATGGCCATTGTTTAATGTGTCTAACTCATCCCTGTGGGCCAAAACAGATCTCCCCCCACCTCCAGCATTATCTCAAGGAAAAGGAAACAAATATCCTGGAATTAAGGAAAAGGAAACAAACGTTCTAGAAAAAAAAAAGACCATATATTACATGTTGGAAAAAGGAAACCGGAAGATAGAGCACTATACCAGTAGTCAAGAGTAGGACAATGATTTTCTCAACCGAACCTCTGGCGCTCTTGAATGTTGTGTGCAACGCGGCGACGGTAAGAGATGTTGTAGAACAAGGACTAGATCTCCTTCAGCTTGACCTTGGCTACTGCCAGATCACGAAGGTAGCGAAGCACCCATGAATAGTGGGCCAGATGAGCCCTGTAGTTCATCTGATCAACAATGCAGCATCCTATGGGGATAGCTCCTTTCTCTTTCCCTTGCCATGACTCCTAGCAAAAGCCTTCAGAAAGGAGTAGGGTTGTTAGTGCTGTAGTGCAAATGCAAATCACAAAGGAATGCACTTTGTTGTTGCTAATCATATATGTGGTCCTGAAAATGCAATGTTCGATGCCCTCCCAAAGGGATCCCAACTCTTCACAAAACTAATCACCCCCAAATTATAATCTTTCACACGGATATCACTACATTGAAACAAAAAATCTCAGAAATCCTACAGAAATTGACATTTCCCACAGATCACACCAACCCCTGAACCTCGGAGACGGAGCCCCGAAGAAAATCCAAGCTTTGCTACACAATGATTGAAGCAAATCCAGTGCCCCACTTTAATAAATACAAGCTAGCACGAAAGATCTCAACTTCCTGATGGCGACGCATCCCACGTTGTTGTCCTCGATCTGGATGATGTGCTTGACGGTGGTGCAAGAAGGGAGGTGGACGCGGGCTATGACCCTTTGGTGTTGCCGATTCTCCCCACTCTGCGGTGGCGTGGTAGAGGAGGGCCGGATCAACCGTCGGTGTCGAAGGTCTGATCCAGCGCTGGATCTGGATGCTCTCTTCCAGCAGCCGCAACCCAGCGGTGGCCATGAACCGCACCTCTGTCGCCGCGACGTCCCTCGAGCCCCTGACCCTCTCCCTGGTGATCTCCATGAGCGGGTCGGCGGCGAAGGTGGAAAGCCCCTGGGAGACGCGCTCCTCCAGTAGCCGCAGCCCAGTGGTGAATATGAGCCACTCCTTTATCCCTGCGATGCCCCCCGAGCCCCTGACCCTCTCCCTGGTGAACTCCATTAGTAGGCATAGTGACTCCTCCGTGTGCACCAGGTCGGCGGCGAAGGAGGAAAGCCCCGGGGAGACGGGCATCATGGTTGAGAGCGCTAGATCCGGGCGCTTGTCAGAGTAGATCGGGAGGGGGTGGGGGCGGACGGAGTGAACAAGATCAGGAGCGGGCGGGGTGGGCAAGATCGGGAGCGGCGGGGGGTGGGTGGAGAATTTTGTTTTTGCAGACGACGGGGGTGGGGGTGCGCGAACAGTTTTTTTATCGTGGGTAGCCTAGGAGGAGAACGGACCACTGTCATCATCTCCTAATTAGAAATAGTAGAGACAATTGAAATAGCAATGCACAATAATTTAAAAGACAAAGTAAGTTTTATAAAGTTGGGTGCAATATGATCAAAATACACCTTGAAACATGTTCGGTCTTGCTTTTGATCTACCTTCACTCCTTCATGAGCTTCTGATGTGCCAACGTCTATGTGAAATAAGCGACGAAGATTAAATAAATAATAAAACAGAGAAGAAACAAACTCTAAAAATTATATAAAATTAATTGAAGGGTGGAGCTCTAATTTATAAACTCAAATGAGATCAAAGAAAGTTTGAATGAGAGAATGGGCTCTGAAAAAAAGACTCGGGTGGATTAATTCAGGGAAATAATAGATAAAAGAGAGTATTGAGTACAAAAAGTGGGATCAACAAAATATTATGAAAATATTTATTTACTAGAATTCCATAAAAAGGCTTAGGGACTGACAAGTGCAGCCTACAGTCCATAGACTGGGTCTATGGGTTTGGATTCACGAGTCTACGGTGCACCGAGTTCATGGAATAGCGGCTGATATGTGGGACACACATGTTAGTAACTCGGTTCATGGTGGACATTAGGTGGTCGTGATGCACATGTGGCGTCTGAGGTGCTGGTCATAGGGGATGACAGCAGGGCGGTGCAGTTGATGTGACAATGACATAGATGACATAGCTTAGGGCTCGATAGTAGAAAGCATTGGAGATCACGGCGATGCAAGCAAAGGGGCCCAACACGGATAGGGCAACAAGGCCATCTTAGTGACATAGGTTCCACAAATGGTGGATAGCGATAACAAGCAACGACGATGGTGGCTTGGTCCACAATGGCAGTGTTAGACCCCGAAAAAACACTTCCGAAATCCTCTATGTAACCTGTACTAGTCCAGAAAAAGCTAGTACACACAGCAAAAATGATATCACAACATATCCATCGTATATTATTAATTAATTATTCTAGTTTACAAAATGAGTGGCACGCAGGCCAAATAATAAAGCAGTGGAAATAAAGTAAATAGTATTAAAGCCCAATAGATTTGCCACATGTAATCGATTGCGAAGCGGCGTAGTCCATCTGATCCTCACCATCGAAGAACTCCTCCTTTGAATCAATAGAGTAAGCAAGGGTGAATACAAAAGTACTCCGCAAGTCACACAGTAAATACAGTATTAATAATGTAAAGGATACAAACGAAGGTTTTATGGTTGAGTTTAGTGTAAAACAGCAAGGTTTCCAATATTTTAAGTATTTTACCAAGGCATACTTTTAAGAAAGATGTAATTTTTAACAAATTTTAGCAGAGAAATCTCTCCTGGAGTTAACCCAACCTTTCCCAATCAATGGAATCATTCCATCCAAAACCATCTTTTAAAGTCATTTTTGAAAACATTAAAATCTAATCCGTGAAAGGCTTTCTTAGCATGCCCATGACCACGGGCGCGGCTAATCGATTAGTTTTACACTCTACAGAGGTTGTACAACTTTACCCACAAGACATGATTATCTCCTTTTGCCCAAAAACACACTTCCCTTGGTGAGTTGGCAGAGAAAATCATGACAAGACACCTATAAAGCTCCATCCACGTAGTCATGCCCGCTATGGTTTCAACGCTAGTAGGGTTAAGCTGCCTAGTCCAGGAGCCCCCTCTTGAGCCGAGTGACAGCCTTACACCCACCCCACTTTCATTCCTAATGGCATGGCAGTCTATGGCATGTTGCAATACAGATAGCTAAGCATGTCCTATTCCAGACTTGTGGTAATACGGTATGTCTTTACATTCAGTGTAACACAGATCGGTCCTTAATTGACTAGGCGAGCTTTCCACAACCCTCGTGCCTCACGCACCCACCTGCCAACCATTTTCGCCCGGTCTAAACCACATTTTTAATTTTTAACTTGATGCCACAAGTAACATAGAATTTCACATAAAATGATAAAGCCTTTAAATAAAACTTTATTTAGCTTAAATCCCCAAAAGGTCCTAATCTCGGTTCTAAGCATGTCTAAGCATATTTCTGATCATTTTAATATTTGTATATATGTCTTAAGGTTACAACGGAATAAGGTATTCAAATTTCCAAGGTGGCCTTAATCAATTCGAAGATTAGCTATTTTAATTAAAACTAGCACTGAAATTATGTTGCTAAAATTATGCATTCAATAATTTAAATTTAAAAACTGCGACAACATGTTCAAGAATGTGAAATTTGCCTTGGTCGTAGAGTAGCTGCTCGGAATTGTCACCTGTGAACTCCTCCGGCTCTTTGAAATCTACACTCAAAAAACACATAAATTCAAATAAAATTTAAATAAATTCACATAAAATATCAAACTAGCAGAAAAGTGAAATTTAGAATTTTAAATGAATTTAGAAAGAAAAACGGAGCCAAGCGGAGTTCGAATGGGCGAAAACGGTCACCCGGAAGTTTGAAAACAAGAAAAAGAAAAGAAAAAGGATTTTTCTGAATTTTGGATTTATTTTTCTAAAGGAAAATCTAAATTATTGCGCATGTTGACATTAGAGGCAGAAAATTCAGAATTTTGATTTATTTTTAAAAGAAAACAGATTTATGACGCAATGATGACGTCATAAATATATATTTTTTCGAAAAAGAATTTCTTTTTTCATATGACATGTGGGCCCGAGGGTGGACTGAGTCCATCATTCGGCCTAGGTGCACCGTGCACCCGGGGCACGGCTGGGGTGTGCCCAAGCTGGCTCGAGCCGAGCTAGGCGCCACGGCCTGGGGCACGCGGTAGTGCGGAGAGGTCGGGCGGCGCGCATCGGGGCGTACCGGAGGAGGTCGTCGTGGCAGGAGTCTGCGAGAAGGGGCGACTACGAAGAAGAAAAAGGGGAGGTGATTTTTTCCTTTTTTCGGTGAAACGACAGCGAGGTAGCTCTCGCAAGGTGGCAAAATGGAATCGGTGATGTCTTGCGCACCCGGTGGTCCCTTTTATAGCTCGAGTGGAGGTCCGGACGAACCGCAATCACGGCGAGAATGGCGACGGCCAGAAGGAAAAGCAATGAAAGTTTTCGCAAAATTTTAAGGCAAATTGTGGGGGATTTGACTGGGAAATTTTTTTGGAAAGTTCAAGATGCGATGAGGATTTGACTGCACATTTATTTGGGGTGATTGGGTGCGAAAATCATGGAGATTTGGATGCTCATTTTCTGTTTTAACGAAGGAAGGGGAGAGAGCAAGTCTCTCTGGACTTGGCTGAAGGTAGAAGATAGTAGGGGTGCAATCAAATCGAATATTTTCCGTCCGACCAGCTGACCAGATGTGTTCGGATCGGATTCGGATAATTTTTTCGGATATTTTTTGGATTTGGATTCGGTTTCAGATACTTTATTTCAGACCCGGCTTCGGATTCGGTAGATAACTATTCGTCGGATTGGAATATTCCAAACATTGTTTCGGATATATCCAGTTTTATTTCTTTGGATATCCGATGCAAGCGCACGCGCCACATACTTCTAACCCTAGATGTCGATGTCCCCATCCAGCTCCAGACTCTAGACCTCTCCAGTCTCCATGCCCGTCTCACCCACCGCCACCCTCCCGTCTCCGCCCAGGCCTCCCACCGTCGCCCTCTCCCCCTCTAGGCTCCAAACCTCCACACTCGTCTCACCCAATGCCGCTCGGGCCTCCCGCCGCCGCCCTCCCGCCGTCGCCCAGGCCTCCCATCGCCACCCTCTCGCCGTCGCCCGAGCCTCCCGTCGTCGCCCTCCCGCCATCGCCCTCTCCCCCTCTAGGATCCAGACCTCCACGCCCATCTCACCTGATGCCGCTCAGGCCTCCCGTCGCTGCCACCGAGACCGCCCTGCGCCAATCCCTGGGCTCCCTATGCCCTCCGCGGCTCTGCTAAATCTGCTAAAGATTTCAAACAAAGTATTAGAAGATCACGCCAAAAGGTAATGCGACCTTATCTTTATTTCTTCCTCTTTTCTAATTCTTGCCGTGACATACGTTTCAATCAAATCTATAATACCATTATGCTTCATTCTTCAATTTGAGTTGATTAATGTTTTCAAGCCTTAGTTGTAATATCGCAGTATGGATCGTCTATTCGGTTAATTGTCTGTTTGTCACTGAGTATCTGTTTCCATTCAGAATTGGCATTTAAGAGACAACTATGAATCTATGATGTACCAAGATGATTATTACCATTTTACATATCATATTTGATTATTTGAATACCTCTGGTTCTCTCTAAATTGATAATGTTTGTCATCCATTGAAAGAGGAGGTACCTGCACCAAGCTTGATGTGTTATACTCTGGTCTGTTAGTGGAACTAGGACTAAGAAAACCATGTCAATAGTATTATGACCTCATGATGGTTCATGTAATCTTCCATTCCATTATAATTGTGGTTCAGCTCTTGGATAATGGTTCTGAAGTATAGTTTCTTCAAAGTATTGTACTACTCTACGGTTAAATCTTTCAAGGACTGAAGTACTAGAATTCAATTTCAGTTGTCTTCAATGCTCATTGTTGGTATTGCGTTAAATATCTTAATGCATTTCCCTTGTGTTCAAGGCACTTGATACAATAAAGAAATCTGCATCTGGTATGCCAAAGGATGATGTAAAGTAACTGACGATATTCTCAATGGCAGTCTGTTGCATGTTAGTAAACATTTTTACATATTATGCTTCCTCCACGTCGAAGAATTGACCAAGAAGTTCATAAAGTCAGCGGATGATATGTGATACTATATCTTTTCTTTTATTTCATCAAATGAGATGTGATACTATATCTGAGATGTGATATTTTTACAGATCAGTATTTATGTTCATTGATAACTTTTCTTTTCCCTTTTTGCGATATGGTTCAAATTGTCTATTGGTTCTGATCTCTTATATTTGCAAACTTTCAGACTGCGTTCATTCCATTCATCACTGCTAGTTAGTTGTCTGATGAGTTACTAAAGGTAATAGTTACTAATTACAGTTTGATTAGTTGTCCTCTCCAAATCCAGTTACTTATCCTTAGTTCAGTAAATCCTAATGATTGTGTCTTTTTGTGTTCAAACCAGTTGTTGCTTTGTGATGGAGTCTGGCAGTGCTAGCGCAAATGTGTGTGCAACTAGTGGAGCATCATCTACTGCCAAACTTGGTACAAGTGTGTCTACGCCGATGCTCACGCATTAGTAGTGCGAGAGCCTCTTACATCTGAAGTCGAAGGATCTCAAGCTGAACCTGAATGTGATATCACCAGAGAAAATGCGCCTCCTAGCAAAAGGCAAAAGAAGTCCATTTCCAAGGTATGGGAGCACTACACTAAAGATACTGTGACAAAAACAGATTCAAATGGTGTAGTTACAAAGGAACTTTGGGTGAAATGCAAGAAATATCCTTACAAAGCCCGATGTGAGACAACAAGGGGCACATCATGCTTTATAAATCATTTAAAAACAAGCATTCTATAACTCCAGGACAGCAAATGATCGTTCAGATATATAGATTCGATGCTGAAACTAGCCTTAGAAAGTGGCATTTGTCACTTGTTATGCATGAATATCCCTTTAATATGGTTGAATATGAGTACTTTGTTGACTTCATTAAGTCTTTGTGCCCTAGTTTTTCATTCAAGTGTCGTACAACTATAAGAAATGCTATAATGGAAATGTTCAATGAGGAAACAAAGAAGTTGTATGATCATTTCAAATCTCTTTCATGCCGTTTTTCTGCAACCATGGATATGTGGACCTCAAATCAAAATAAAGGTTATATGTGTATCACCGTGCATTGGATAGATGATAATTGGCAGATTCAGAAAAGAATTGCTAAATTCGTGCATGTTAAAGGCAGCCACACAGGCACTAATCTAGCCAAAGAGTTTATCAAGAGTGTGATGCATTGGAACCTTGAAAAGAAGCTTTTTGCTCTCACTATAGATAATGCCTCATCTAATGGTAAGTGTGCTGCAGAACTTGTTGCAAAACTAAATAAGAAAGCTCCCTTAGTCTGTGATGCTGTTTTTTTCATGTGAGATGCTTATGTCATATTTTAAACCTTGTTGCTCAAGATGGCTTGAAAGCAGTTGCATCTTCAATGCAAAATATTAGAGCTTTTGTTTTCATTGTAAAGAATTCACCATTGCAATGAGAACATTTTCAAAAGTGTGCATCTGAGTGTGACTTGAATATCAATGAGAGTCTTCCATTGGATGTTCCAACCAGGTGGAACTCCACTTTTTTTATGTTGAAGCAAGCTATTTACTATAGGAAGGCTTTTGAAAGGCTATTTGAGTTGAATGAGAGTAAGTACAAGAAGTGTGCTCCATCAGATGAGGAATGGGATAGTGCAATAGCACTATGTAGGTGTTTGAGGAGGCTTTATGAGGCTACATTGATTTTCTTTGGTACTACATATCACACAACAAATCTATTTTGGTGGAAATTTAGTGAGATTAAGTTAGCTATTGAAGAGTGGTGTCACAATTCTGATATAACTATTCATGCCTTAGCAATGGCAATGCAAGCTAAGTATGACAAGTATTGGCAGAAGTCCAACATAGCACTTGCTATGGCGTGCTTTCTTGATCCAAGGTACAAGAAAAGGTTAGTAGAGTATTTTATGAAAAAGATATACAGCGAGGAGAGAGTTATTCTTGAACTTCATACATTCTTGACTGTTGTGAATCAATTGTTTCAAGCATACATGTCTATCACACCTCAAGTTGTAAAGCCTACAACTGTGGGGCCTAGTGTTGCTTCTCATCCACTTGGCGATGACTTAGGTGTTCTTGAAATTGAAGAGTTCTTGTATGAAACTGCTGTGAGTGTGACGAGACATAATGAGAAATCTGAATTGGATATATACATGAAAGAACCAAATTTTCGATGGATTGAAAGTGAAGATGGGCCATTTGACATATTGTCTTGGTGGAGGTCTAAACAAGGGATTTTTTCCACTCTTTCACGATTAGCTCGTGATGTGTTAGCCATTCAAGTGTCAACTATTGCTTCGGAGTCGGTATTCAGTGCGGGTGGCCGTGTTGTTGATCCTTTTCGTAGTCGATTGATCCCGAGGTGGTGGAAGCCCTAATTTGTACCAAGGACTAGACAACATCATTAAAAAGAGGTAAAAATATGTCATCCATTTCATATGTCATACAATTTCCATTTTTTCCTTTACTAATGGCAACTGTCACTACAAAATTTCAGATTCTAAGGAGAAGATTGCGACGCTGATTGATGAGTTGGACATAGAGTATAAGGCCAAAGCATGTGATTCACCTATAGACATGACTTCAGAGGTTTGTTCATTCTCCTATAGAATTGCTATCATTTTGTTACCACTATATTTTGTGGTGTTCATGTGGAGTAGCTTCTCCAATCAAACGAATGAGGCAGCAATTAGATTACCGTTTCAATACAAATGGTAGATTATAGATTACTGAAATACATCATTGTTAAACCTTTGAATGTAGAGTCATATGTGGCATGCTTCAATTTCAATGTAGAGTCATCTATGGCATGCTACAATGTGAACTTGCTATCACTTTTAATAGGGTATGAAAAACTTAACCACTGCTCTAGAGTATTTTCTCTTTGCTACTATTTATAGTTGAATGTATCCCTTCCTACATCATAACTTGAAAGTCAGTGTTCAGTATGCCATATCCATTCTTTTCGCCATTCTTTCTGAGTGTTCAATGTTCACGATGTCTTGGTCACTTGTTTATTTTCACCGCCATGATTATCATAACATTGGAGATGAAGAAGCCTCAGTTTGGAATCTAAACTATTGATATCTAGCAGGTGGCACAATTGTCCTCTATGGTCAGATTGAACTTGTTAGATTTTTTATTCTTGTCATGCACTCCTGTTCTTAAGATATCAACGCATACCTTTTGTTTTTGTAGGATGAGACAATGGTTGAGGCTGATATTGACTAAATGCTTGAGTGTCAAGGACAAGTAGCCATGGTTATGCCTCGTGGTCACATTGAGATGTTGACAGCCTTCCTTGGCCACTTCAGTCTTCAAACTCTTCTACAAGATTGCGTCTTTGTTGAGTCTTTGTGTGTATGTTTGTATGATGCAATTGTAATATTGTTATTTTGTTTTATTGTCTCTTTCTTGGAGACAAGGAGTCATGGTCATGTTGCTAAGATATTATTTATATATTGTTCTATCTTATGTAACTTTTTGCTATGTGTACCGCTGAAATTGAATTGACTTTTGCAACTTTGTTAGACTACTTGATAAAATAACTAATTAAATTGTGTTTTATTGCATTCGAACTCATAGGTTGATCAATAAGTGTTATATGTGTTCTTTATGCGGTATCTATTTTCACTCGATATCCGATAAAAATTATCTGGTACTGTATCGATTTCGCTCCGTATTCGATTCGAATCCGCGACCAATATTATCCGTGCCGTATTTATATCCGGGACTATCCGAAACCGATTCTGAACCAGATAAAAAATATGGTTTAGGATACGAAAAGAGCGATATCCGACCGAATCCGAGCCGATTGCATCCCTAGAAGACAGGCTTGATAGGTGGGGTCCGGTCCCACTTGTCAATCAGATTTAATTTTAGCTGAGAACAAAATGGGTCTGGTAAAAATATTAAAAAGGCAATAAAAATCCTAAAAAAATCTTGGAATATTTGGAACCTCATAAAATTATTTTAGGAATTTTCAGGTTTTAAATTTTCTGCAGAATTTTTTTTGTAAAACTAAAAATAGTGAAAAGGCTTTTATAAAATCAGTAAATTCCAAATAAAATAAAATAAAATAAATGGAGATGATATTTTTACGATGTTACAGGCAGCAACGAGGGATAAAACTCTGTGGACGGGAAGGTGAGCATCGGGTAGAACGTGTGATAGTGATAATGATGTGAGGACAACAGTGACAAAAAAATCACTAACAACGGCGGAATTTGATGGCAAAGACGACCGGATGGAATTGGGGAAGATGGGTTCGATCTCTGTAGATGGTGGATAAAAGGCGAAATTAACAGATGGGAAAGATAAATTGAGATGTGGAACACATTACGATGTAGACAGATTTGCGATTAGCTCCCTAGTGCGACAGGGAATGTGACAGCATGGTAGCGACGTAGATCCAAACAAGGACAACACTTAGGGCTTAGTGCTTCGAGTGGCGACAGTGGCGAAAAAGATGGCACGGAAGCCAGGGGCGGCGCATGTTTGGCACATATGCAGGCCCGTGCCTGGGGGCGGGGCGGCCGCCCCGGCCCCCCAATTTCCAGGGGCCCACTCGATGACGTATCAGCCAACTCTACGATGGGTCGGCTGCCGTCTGTCATCTGCCGATCTGGTTTACAGCCAGCAGGCAGAGGCTGCAGACGCTGATCACGGGTTCAGCCGTCAGGTCCTAGGTACTAGTTTAAATGTTTAATTAATCTACTAGTTTATTTATCCTTTTTTAATTCTTCTAGTAACATGCATGCTTAACAACTTATGCGATTATTATTTTTACTGATTAATTGGCATGACATTTTATTTGCTGTAAATGTTGTGAGCAAGAAGTTGCAATCACCATCCATGTGCATTCACTCTACCTTGGAGCAAATAGATGGTATAATGAGTTACTTTGGCAAGTACAGAAATGAAGGGTTTGCTTCTAGTATAACCATTGCCAAGGATATTGCTTCTGATATGGATGTAGAGGAATCATTTCCAGTAAAGCGTCGCTCTCTTAGAAAAAAATATTTTGATGAAAATGATTGCAGTAGTGAAGCAAATCTACAAGGTGAGAAAGATTTTGAAGTTAATTACTTTTTGGTTATGCTTGATATGGCAAAAAATTCATTGAAAAATAGATTTGAGGAACTCCAAGTATTCAATGGTATATTTGGGCCTCTTCTGAACTCAACATCATAGAAATCATTGGATCACATTGAACTTGAGGATTATTATACTAAGTTGGCAAAAACTTTCTCTGTTGATGATTCATTTGATTTTGAGGAAAATAATCTGATATCAGAGCTAAGAATATTGCAAATGACCTTGCCAGATAGATCAATGTCTGCTATGGAAATTTTTGAGTTTGTCAAGGAAGTGGATTGCTATCCTAACATATTTGTTGCTTATCGGATATTATTTACTATACCGGTAACTGTGGCATCAGCTGAAAGGAGTTTCTCGAAGCTGAAATTATTGAAGAATTATTTGAGGTCTACAATGTCTCAAGAAAGGTTAAACGGTCTAGCAACTTTATGTATTGAGAAGAAATTGTTAGATGATATTAATGTTGAAGCCATCATTGATGATTTTGCATCTAGAAATGTTAGAAGACATTTTTAAAGGCGATCTCTACAAAATATTTGAGGTAAATAATCTTACTTTTATACATTTTTTTTTGTCGTTCATCATTTTTTTACAATATATTAAATCATTCAGTTGATATATAATATTACAAAAAATTAGTATTTATATTATGGGATCTCCGTTTATAATTCCGCCCAGGCCCCTAAAAACTCAGGAATGGCCCTGCACATATGCCATAGAAAGCATAGAGACACTGTAATCTGGTTTTGGGTTCGGCTCAAGAAGAAGCACAATACTCGGTTGGGCCCATAGGTGAGCGGTGATGACTCGTAGCCGATGCATGTCACACGCGCAAGCAACGTGGCAATGAAATGCACTAGACTTGCTGGTCCGAGCGGGGAGAAAGTGTGAGTGGTCTAGTGCGAGAAGAAAAATGGGCCACAGAGCTCGAGAAAAGAGAGTGGGAAGAGTGGGGGCATAGGAAATGATTCGGCCTACTTGGTCTTTCAGAATTTTAATTAGTTTTTCTTGTTTAGAAAATATAGAAAAAGCCATGGAAGAAGCACAATACTCGGGTTGGGCCCATAGGTCAGCGGCGAAGACTCATAGCGGATGCATGTCACACGCGCAAGCAACGTGGCAACGAAATGCACCAGGCTTGCTAGTCCGAGCGGGCAGAAAGTGTGAGTGATCTAGTGCGAGAAGGAAAATGGGCCACAGAGCTCGAGAAAAGAGTGGGAAGATTGGGGCATAGGAAATGATTCGGCCTACTCGGCCTTTTAGAATTTTAATTGGTTTTTCTTGTTAAGAAAATATAGAAAAAGCCATGGAAATTTCCCATATTTTTCTTGTGGGTTTGGATGACGGTTAAACAGCTCAAATAATAAATGTTTTGCCTTGTGGGTATCCAGCACTGACAATTTAATTGTAATCCAACTATTAAATTGTTAAGAGTGGACATATTCATTGGCGGCTGGACCGGCCCCATATTTTCAGTCCCAGACCCATGTTTTCCACAAGTAGGCCTGGCCCAATGCCAAATAACTATATTTCTCATGGAAAAGTATTTTAAAATAATATTTTTATTCAGAAAATATTTTAAAACTATACATGAATAATTCTCGCTAATAATTTTTAGTATTTTATGATGTAACCAATAGTATTGAGTCTGAACAATAAGTAGTTTTTCGTACATGTATATAAGCATCTATATACTATCACCGCCATCAAATGTATCTTTAGACTGACGTAGACTTCTAAATTTTAAACTATCATCCCATCTTCTTGTATGGATCTTGAGACACTTTGAAGGCCTAACGGGCATATATAGACATCTGTATACTTGTGAAGTTCCTTGTCTTCATATATTTCTCTCGCAAGTAACGACTCTCCAAAGAAAAGAAAAAAGTAACGACTCATGGGAATTGAAAACATCAAGATCGAACGAACTCAGGAAGTGTAGGATAGAAGACGGTTGAGATGACGGACGGACGAAGCGGAATTGGGCCGTCAAATCCGAGGCGGTGAGAACTGCCGGCCCGCGAGCTTCTAGTGTAACGGCCGCGTCAGTTCCCGCTCCGCCACCACCCACCGACCCTCCTCCATCCTGCAAAACGATTCCTTCTGCAATTGCCTCACGTACACGTACGTAGTCGCTCCTCTATCGGCCTTAAGTCACACCGCACGTATACGCAACTCAGATTGGTCACGTCGATCTAACAGATATAAGTTGGTGCTCCGTATCCTACGTTTGCCAATAGAAGCCTCTAACACACACTACTACACGAATATACACCACAATCGATTCTTAAGAGAATATATCCTACGCAGTTCATCTGAACCCTCATGTAGCCCTTCCCCAAAGGCTGATCATGTACCGTGTTGGTCTCCTTGCATGGAAATGCAACCCCGCTTGCAGCCTCAACAGGAAATCTGTCTTCCGTCAAGGTGAGCTGGTACTTGGTAGGCGCCTGCAAAAATTGCGCAACTTAAGAGAAAACATATGAAGTTACCCTCGCACCTTTAAGTTAAGCAAAATTAATTATTACTTTCAGCTGGGGACCAGACTTATCATTTTTGGAACCGCAGCTACTTGATCGGTGCATAGGTTTCTCTACGGTAGGTGGGGGCATTTGGCAAGCACCTGGCTATTATGGTTGGGCTTCCCGATCGCAGAGGACAGGATGTCATTTGACCCTTGGCTAAGAAAGTTGCCCTGCTCTTTCCTCTGGCTTGCCTCCTCCTGCAAGAAGCAAGTACGAATTAGATCTAAAATACAACAGGAATGGTCGACTGCAATGTACTAAGTTTGATGTCTTATGACAGTAGAGACGACTTGTGCGGTAGCGGGGTTTGGTACTACCAGCTGCCCGTCCGCGGTTTTCTTTGTCCTCGCTAATACCCAGTGACGTGCCCGCTCCTCACATATGTGTGCGAGTAATGCATCGCTGTACCGGAGTTAGTGCACTCCTCGACTAGTCGCGCTCATTCTGCTTTCTTCCCTTCATAGCCGCCTGAACCGAGGTGGTGCGCGTGCGTGTTCTGCCTCTGGATAGCAACTCTTGATCCTCGTGAACTCCTCCTAAACATCTGGAGTCACGAACGGATACCTTTCGACTGGTGTACGGCCTTTCAGCACGTACTCACTATGCATGTAGACCCTAAAGTGCCTCAGAGCCACACCCATCCTCTTCAAGACGTACCGTCTGGCATTGTTTTCATCCTCCTCTTCTATAATCCATTTGCCCTTAACCTCGTCCCACAGCCGGTTCTTTTGCTCGGTGCAGACCTCCTTCCTCCAATCCTTAACCATTATGGGAACTCTCTCCCTCGCCAATTGGCCAAGAAATGAGTGGTATCGCCCCTTGTACTTGGGAGGACCCGTGCAAACCCCCGTGGCATTGAAGTGGAGAACCTACAGCGTTCTCCCTATGGCCCATTTGTTTGGTCCTCGGACCTTCCTCACCTTACTTGGCCCCTTGACAGTTGGAACTTGGATCTGGTCGGTACTTGGAAGTTGGCTCGGCTCGACACTTGGAAGTTGGCTCGGCCCCACAGGAGCACCGTCTACTCTGTCTAGCAATGAACCGATGCTCTCTAATTGCGACATTTTGAGTTTTCTTATCTGACATGGTCATATATTTGACATGAGAGAAAGCAATTCGTAGCTATTATGTGAACTTGACAAAAAATCATGTAAAGCAACAGCTGAATATTGCAGTAGAGTAATAGATGAATGAATGATCCTCAAGAAAAGTTTGTCTATTGACCTTTACTCCGTACGTATGAGCGATAACTCCTAATCTCTAAATTGGTTTGGTCCTAATCCCATTTGAGGATATGTGGTTCGGGCAAGTTTCTAAGCCGTTGTACAACTCCGGAGAAAATTTCAGCAGCATCACCCCGCTGTTCTCCAGATACACGTCTCGACAACTAGTCAAGAGGGGTGTGTATCCGGAGAACACCAGGCAGACGCTACTGAAATCTACTCTGTGAGTTGTACAACAGCTCAGGAACTTGCAAGAACCACATATCCTCGAACTGTCCAAAATACGTGGACAATTCGAGACTGCTTGCTTATAAATATGTCATTCCGGCATATTTATAAATAAGCACTCTCGAACGAGAGACGTAGGTTACGCAACTTAAACTCTAACATATGCTGAGATGAAAAAGAAAAATAATATGCAATTATAATTGAAATAACTATCTCAATTAACAGAATCAAAAGTTGCATAATAATATGACGAGTAAAGAACCACATATGACAAAATAATGAAAAAGGCATCGTAATATACATGAAAATAGGATTATTTTCATGCTAGAACAAGTGTTAGGACTATTGGTGTACAAACAGGATGAAACTTTGTACTATTGAATAACACAATTCGATGAATAAATGTTAAGATTATAAAGTACCTTTCTATTTACAAGTTGCAGTTGACTTTTTCTAATCATCTGGGATGTAAATATTGCCATTGGTGATTAAGAAAGCTCGTTGATCTATTGTACAGTTGATAAATACAAGCATTTATTTAGAGAAATAGTTCAAGGCCTAATCCACAAAACTAATTGTCAATGTCATTATTTTACCCAATATCTATCAATATTTTCCATTTTTTAGGCATTATGCTGATTCCTTTCTTATCATTCAAACAGGCAGCAGAAGCGGTTTCCAACTTTCTTTCTTATTTTTCAATCATACTCTCTAATCTTTCTAATGGGATCACAATGGGGGAGAGGGAGAGGCAAATGGTCGGACCTCCAAACATAATTCCCAAATTGTCAACTCTTTCATGGTCTAGTGGAAAAAAAAGAAAAGCTCATGTTGTTTAGGAGTCAATCGAGTTTCCGATGCACAAGACTGCGGATGACTTCATTGAGTGAAAAGCCAGAGCAATCCCAATCCCACAGGCAGTAGAATATGGATCTAACATTAGGGTTTACCTCTAGGGTCGGGGGGAGGAGGAGGTGGCGTGGGGAGGAGGCGGTGTCGGCGTCGGCATCGGGAGGAGGCGGTGGCGACGTCGGCGTCGGGAGGAGGCGGTGGCGACGTCGGCGTCAGATGGGGTGTGGGAGGCGTCGGCGGCGTCAGCGTCGGAGGCGTGGGGTGGCGTGGGGGCGGCGTGGCAGCGGCGGGCGGAGGGGCGATGTCGGGGCAGCATTTAGGTGGCGTGGGCGGCGTCGGGGGGGAGCCGACGCCGGTCGGGTAAGCACACCATGGAGGGCCAAAGATGGCGGGGTGGATGAGGCGGCGGGAAGCTAGGGCTAGAGGGCGCGCGGACGGGGAAAAGTGTCGCGTGAGATAATTGGCGATTGGGCAGGTATTAATTCTGTCTAAGAGGCAAATGCTGTTAGTTCTCACCAAAAGACTGACACAAACGATAGTATCAGTATCGGTTTTTGAAACCAAAAGCGACACAAATAACAACACATCAATATCGGTTTTAATACAAAACCGACACAAATAAGTGAAACATCAGTATCGGTTTCACTCCAAAAACCGACACAACTAATACAAAACACTGTTTTGGTTTTATTTCAAAAACTGAATCGATATCTCAATCATTTTTTTAAAATCGACACAAATGAGAGAGTAGAACATAACTCTATTGGTTTTATTATAAAAACCGACACAAATAATACAAAGCACTACTTTGGTTTTATTTCGAAAACTGAATTGATATCTCAATCGGTTTTTTTTAAAACCGACACAAATGAGAGAGTACAACATATCTCTTTCGGTTTCACTCCAAAAACTGACACAAATAATACGAAGCACTATCTTGGTTTTATTTCGAAAACTGAATCAATATTTCAATCGAGTTTTGTTAAAAACTGACACAAATGAGAGAGTAGAGCATATCTCTATCGATTTCACTCCAAAAACTGACACAAATAATACCAAGCACTATATTTGTTTTATTTCGAAAACTGAATCGATATCTCAATCGGTTATTTTGTAAAACCGACACAAATGAGAGAGTATAACATATCTCTATCGGTTTCACTCCAAATACCGACACAAATAATACAAAGCACTATTTTGGTTTTATTTCAAAAACCGAATCGGTATCTCAATCGATTTTTTTAAACCGACACAAATAAGAGAGTAGAACATATCTCTATCGGTTTCACTCCAAAAACCGACACAAATAATACCAAGCACTATTTTGATTTTATTTCGAAAACTGAATTGATATCTCAATCGGGTTTTTTGTAAAACCGACACAAATGAGAGAGTATAACATATCTCTATCGGTTTCACTCCAAAAACTGACTCAAATAATACAAAGCACTATTTTGGTTTTATTTCAAAAACTGAATCGATATCTCAATCGGTTTTTTTTAAACCGACACAAATGAGAGAGTAGAACATATCTCTATCGGTTTCACTCCAAAAACTGACACAAATCATACAAAGCACTATTTTGGTTTTATTTCGAAAACTGAATCGATATCTCAATCGTTTTTTTAAAACCGACACAAATGAGAGAGTAGAACATATCTCTATCGGTTCCACTCCAAAAATCGACACAAATCATACAAAGCACTATTTTGGTTTTATTTCGAATGCTGAAGTCGATATCTCAATCGGTTTTTGTTAAAAACCGACACAAATGGGAGAGTAGAACATATCTCTATCGGTTTTATTACAAAAAACGACACTAATACTGCATACATGCACATACAAGAGACTATATATATTTCTATCGATTTTTATCTTAAAACCAACAGAAATAGTGTAGTTTTCTGTATCGCTTTCCTATAAGAACCGACAGAAATGTTGTTCAGTGCACTATTTATTTTCCAAACAAACCGTGAAGTCTGAAATTGCAGAAATTGAAGGACCATGTGGAGGTCCATCCATGTTTGTGATGAGTATTTGACTTTATTTGAGCAAGGTGTGCTCAAGTTTGAGTTTGATTTGGATTAATTTTTAAAATGAAGCAATTTGAGTTGTCTTTGCCAGGAGTAGCAGTACTGGCCGTATGGGCGTGGTAGTGATGAGTTGGATGGGTTTATTGCATATCATTGTGGGCATTGCAATGTGATGTGTTTCCTTGTCTTTGATGGTTGTAGGGCGACGGTGCTAGGTCATGGTGAGGCGGAGGATGACCGGGACTAGGCGAGGAGCGTCGGAGGTCCAGACGGTTGGGAGATCGCAGGAAGATGATCGGAGACGGAGTCCGGGCAAGTCAAGAAGACAAGGAAAGGAGATGATGCTAGCTAGATGCCGCGTGGATCAATGAGGGCCGTCGGATTGAGGTCTAGTTGATAGGTTAGCGGGTCTAGGTAGTATGCTTTGAAAACCGTGCAAGAAAACCCGGTATGTGTGTGGGTTTTGGGTTAGCCCTTGCATGGCTGTGTGTGTGGGTTAATCCTAGCCCTTAGATGAATGCTCTAGGGTTGAGGGACTGATCCAAAGGTGGTAGGTGGCCCAAGAGTAGTATAAATAGGGGTGGAGGGGTAGCCTCCTTCCCTTGAAGGTTTTGAGGTTTTTGAATGCTCCTTTGAGCTTTGTCCACATGAAAGTGAGGCTTTGTAACCTCTCCTTCCAGAAATGAAAGTTTTATCCATCCATCTCTGAATTTATTTTGCGCATTTACATTATGTCTTTACTTTACGCAATTTAAATTCAGCATTTACTTTCCCGCAATTACATTCTCGCAATTTACTTTCACGCAATTTGGATTTGCCTCCCCTCCTTCTAAATGTTGTTGATCTTTGATGTTTTGAGTGTGTTCATATGGTTTTACATCTCTTTTGCACTCTTGGATTGAGTAGAGAACATCTTTTCCTTCAAGTTCCAACTTTGTTCAGAACTTATTTTTGCGCAGCATTTAGTTTTTGATTTTTATATAAATCTAGCAAAATTCTTTTTAAGTGATTCTTATTGGAGGAGGTGCGGGACTCTGATATCCACCTGCAGAAAAATTTGGGAGTTCACTTGTTGCACCGTTTGGGAGCCATGAGGTAAAAACCGAGCCCCAAACTTTCTGCTCGAAGTTCTTGACTGACAGTGTTCTTCGATTTTTCCTGTTTTTCATGTAAGGATTTTTGAGGAGAAATTTAGTGGACTTCTTCATGACGCTTCTACTCATAGGGAGAAAAATTCTCAAAATTTTGTGAGCTGCAGAAACCCACCAATCTCCTGTTCAATTGGAGGACAATTTCTGGAAATTCTGCTTTTGCTTTTCTGAAAGTGACTTTTGTGATTTGAATTGATGTCCTTTCTAAAAGCAAGAGTTGGATTGATTCATTTTTATCTTGGACACTAGACAACCAGAATTGTGACTCAAAAATCCCCACATATTTTATGGTACTTATCCATGCAAGCTAAGGGTACACATAGTTGTCTAGTTTTTCGGGTTTTTCCACGATTTCCTTTGAGCGATCTTGTCGAGGTTTTTGTTGGAGTATTTTGGGGAAAATTTATTTGCGACCATTCACCCCCCTCTGTTCTCCATTTCGATCTTTCAGAAATATTGATCAAAGAGTAAAAAGGCCATAACTTTTGCAAACATAATTGGAATTATTTGAAATTTTGCAGGAACATACTTCGTGATAGTACAAAACTTTTCCAAAAAGGATTTTGGCAAAAAGAGTTAGCATTGAAAAAAGGAGGCCAAATTCACTTTGTAGGCATGATTTTTGGTCAAAGAGAGGAAAAGTCAAATCTTTCTCAAATAAAGTCCAATTATTTTGAAAATTTCTCGAAATGATTCAATGTAGAGTGCCTTCTTCTATTGACAAAAATTGTGAAAATTTGAAACGTACACATAACCTTTGCAAACACGAAACTACAATTATGTACAATACAAATATTTCATACACATAGCAACTGATACAATGATGTACTCGTTTTGTTTACAATACAACCCTTCTTGATGATCTATACGCATGTAATTTTTTCCTTGTGTGTTGTCGTCACTGCTAAGATAGGCCTCATCCGCAAACGGAGGTATTTCATCGAATTGGTCGTATTCTTCTTCATCTATGACATTTTCGACACCAACGATCCGCCTCTTGCCATAAAGGACGACATGCAACCTCGGATTGGCCGAATCACGAACATAGAAGACTTGATTTGCTTGCTTCACAAGTACGAATGGGTCATCTTTATAGGCTAGTCTGTTGAGATCCACAAGAGTAAAACCTCTCTTGTCGACCTTCACTCCACGTGGAAGTCCCATCCACTTACATCGGAAAAATGGAATTTGGTATATTCCGTAATCGAGCTCCCAAATTTCTTCGATTACCCTATAGTAAGAGTTCATTGCCATTGAAGATCCTCCTTTCGAGTGATGTTCATCGGACAAAGCATCTATGCTGACACCACTGTTTTGAACAGTACTCTTCACATCTTAACTTTCAGTGTAAAAGGTGTATGCATTAATATCGTACCTCTGCCATGTTTGTACATTAAATTTAGGTCCGTCAGCCAACCATTTGATAGTCTCACTAACAGAGACATCCGCCTTTTGTTTGAACCATATGAGAAATCTATCGTTGTGTTCTCGCATGATGGAAAGCTCATCCATATGTGGATTCTCTTCCTGTAATATCGACTTGTGATGCTCGATGTACCCTGCAACTTCTGCGCTGTGCTGCAAGACTGTCAGATGCGCTTTGCAATACATATCAAACCGCGGCCTCATTAGTTTCGACCCAACGGTTCCTTTGCTAGCAAGTCTGCCCTCATGGCAAGATAGCGGAACATCGATTGCTTGTGTTTTCCCGAGATAGTCCACACAGAACTCAATAACCTCTTCAGTCCCATAACCTTCAACAATATTACCCTCAGACTTTGACCGATTCCTCACGTAGGACTTTAATATACCCATGTGCCTCTCGAATGAATACATGTAACGTAGGAATGCGAGGCCACATATCTTAATCTCTCTGACAAGGTGAACAACAAGGTGGACCATGACGTTGAATAACGATGATGGGAAATGCATCTCAAGCTGACATAGTATCTGCATCACCTCACTCTGTAAGTTGTCTAGCATATCAGGGTTAATAACTTTGCAGGAGATCGCATTGAAGAAATAACAGAGCTTCGTGATTGCAAATCTGACATCCTCTGGCAGAATATTTCTGATTGCAACTGGGAGCATTTGGGTCATCAAGACATGGCAGTCATGGGACTTCATGCCCAGCAACTTCAAATCATCTATGGACACAAGTTTCTTAATGTTTGTAGAGTAGTCCGATGAAACTTTAATACCTTCGAGACACTTGCAGATGTCTTCTTTCTCCTTCTTGGATAGCGTGTAGCATGCAATGGGGATGTACAGACTTTTTCCATCCTCCTCGATCACTGCAAGGATGGGCCTGATTCCCATGTAATCCATGTCGCGACGAGCATTCATACCATCCTTGGTCTTCCCAAGTATGTTCAGTAGGATACCAACCAAATTATCGTAGACATTCTTCTCAACGTGCATGACATCAATATAATATCGAACATCTAACTCCTTCCAATACGGTAAGTCCCAAAATATGGATCTCTTCTTCCAAATGGTCCTAGGATGAACAGATTTACGGCTTTCCGTACTGAAGTTCAATATCCTCCACATGTGAATATACTTGCCTTCCACTCATAGGCTGCGGGGCCGAACGTACTTTCCTCTTCTCATCAAATTTGTCATCCATCTTACAGTATCGATGACTTCGAGGTAGAAACCTACAGTGACCCATAGACACAGTTTTCTTGAAATTCGACAGCCATAGGCTCTCTGTCTCCTCTTCACAAATAGGACACGCTTTGGCTCCTTTCGTACTATAACCCACCAAATTACCAAGGGCCGAAAAACCATTTATGGTACAAAATACCATAGCCCGTAGGGTGAAATATTCTCTTTTGTACGCATCCCACACCACGACCCCCTCATTCTATAATTTTACCAAATCCTCGATCAGTGGTGCAAGGTACACATCAATATCATTTCCCGGCTGGTTGGGTCCCGAGATTAGAAATGACATCATAATATACTTCCGCTTCATGCACAATCAAGGAGGGAGGTTGTAGATACACAACAGAACTGGCCACGTGTTGTGACGAACGACTGCTCATGTTACCAAACGGATTCATTCCATCGGTACTCAACCCAAATCTTATGTTCCTCATTTCGGCACCAAACTCCTCATATTTCTAATCAATGTTTCTCCATTGAGCTGAATCAGCAGGGTGTCTCAACTTGCCATCTTCCTTTCGAGGCTCATAATGCCAACGCAACAATTTTGCCTCTCTGGGATTTGCAAACAACCGCTCTAGACGGAGAATGATGGGCAAGTACCACAGTACCTTGGTTGGTGCACCTTTAGTGACCTATTCACTGTCGTTGCCCCGGCTCTTACGCTTCTTGTCGTTACGCTTCTCCTTTTGTTTGTATCGGGACAAACCGCAAACTGGACAAACGTGTCGCTCCTGATGTGCGTTACGACACAAGATGCAATCATTCGGACATGCATGTATCCTTTCTATTTCCATTCCCATGGGACATAGTAGCTTCTTCGCTTCATAAATGCTTGTTGGCAACTCGTTTCCCTCCGGAAGCAGATCTGATAGAAGAACTAGAGGTGCATTGAAACTTGTATCTGTCCAACGGTGTTTTGCCTTCAGTTCAAATAATGCAAGGACCGAACCCAACTTGGTGTATTCTGCTTTGCAACCTGTGAACAGTGGTTTGGCATCGTCTTCCATCAAGCTTTTAAACTTTTTAAACTCTCTTTCCGTGTAATTACCCTCCACATCCCGCAACATTTGCAACAAATTCTCCTCCTCAAACATATCAAACTGCAACTCGTCATCCGGTTCCACCATGTCTTCGTTGCATACTAGCAGGGTACTACCTGTCTCCCCATGATGGATCCAACACGTGTAATTCCTCACGAAGCCACATCGAATCAGGTGGTCCTCAATTTGAGCTGAGTTGTTAAATCTTCTCAGATTGGTGTAATCAATGCAAGGACAATATATGAAGTTTACACCCCTCCTCACCATATCCTCTTCGGTAATTTTTTTGAACTCCTTAACACCCCTCTGAAATTCAGCACTCACACGACTTTTGTCATACATTCATTCCTTACGGTTCATCTGCAATTAAACTTCACACAATAAATTAAAGAAAAACTGGAGTGACACCAAACTAGCTATTTCAAATATTGAGACATCATTTCATTTAATATTATCTTTGCAAAATATAAGACAAGTCCCAAGATATATAAAATATGTACTCCCGATCGATACCTAGATTCTTCCCTGGTTTAGAGCTTCCAATTCCCTAGATAGGAGGCATACATTTTTAACATCAACAATGATATCAAACAATCTAATTATATAGTGCAGTAGTTTACAAATCTTTTGACTAGAACGAAACAAAACAAGGGTACCAACGATGACTCCTAATCTCTAAATAGGTTTGGTCCTAATCCCATTCGAGGATATGTAGTTTGGACAAGTTCCTAAGCCATTGTACAACGCTAGAGAAAATTTCGACAGCATCTCCCCGCTCTTCATATACACGTCTCGACAACAGGTCAAGAGGGGTATGTATCTGGAGAATACCAGGGAAACGCTACCGAAATCTACTCTTCAGTTGTACAACACAGCTCAGGAACTTGCCCGAACCACATATCCTCGAACTGTCCAAAGAACGTGGACAATTCGAGACTACTCACTTATAAATATGCCATTTCGTTCGGTATATTTATAAACAAGCATTCTCGAACAAGAGATGTAGGTTCCGTAGCCTAAACTCTAACATTCATCAGGTGACAGCAATAATAATTCCATATTAACATCATAGCACTACAAATTAAGATAATTAAATACATGTGTGCTTGTCAAATAAAGGGTGTGAAATCTGATAGGACATACACAATACCAGTGCAATCTAAACTTTCTTCACGACATATCAAAATTACATAGTTTGAAGGAATGCTCACATTTTGAGGAAAACCACAAATTATGCAAAATGAGCAGAAATCTCCTCAAGTTAGGGCTTCAATTTTACCCTCTTAACACCCACCCTTGAGGATTTCAAATTTTCTCACCTAACTATTGCTTCCAACCACAGAATATGAGCTATTTTTTATGGTGACGGCGGAGAAATCTCCTCTGGAACAATAATAGAGAAGAGTTTAACTCGAGTGGTATAAATAACCTAACGAGCCACGTCACTATCGGTTCTCATATAAAAAGCGATAGTGATGTGATCATATATATCACAGTCGGTTCTTAGGCGAGAACCGATTGTGATGATCAATCACATCACTATCACTTCTCGTATAAGAACCGATTGTGATATTCCTAGTGTTACATCACAATCACTTTTAACCTGAGAACCGATAGTGATTATTATTAACACATCTCCTAAGTCATCTATCACAATTATTTTTTCCTAAAAACTTAAGAACCGACTTAGATGAAACGATAGTGATGTACCATTCTATAGTAGTGACACCGTGTATTCTAAAACAGAAATTCCCTCGGTAACACCATAACATGATATATTCGGCGACATCATCGACAAATTTGCACCTCTTTTTCGCTCTGCAGTAACATCCAGGCCTTAAAAAAAAGGGAGCCGTATGGAGACGATCGATGTGTCAGCGTGTGCGCGTGTCTGCATTGTGCGGTTGAACATATCATAGGTGTGTGTTCGTGAGGTTGGGTTGCGCTTTTCTGCATGCTCACCGGCCGGTTTGGTGCCGGGTCCGGAGCCGGAAGGTCGTTACGCGAACTGCCGTCGGTGTTAGGTGAGCCGTCTCACAGGGCGACCGCGCGCGGCTGATGTCTCACCGGCCGGCCGGCGCGGCTAGGCTAGCGTTTCTGTTAGCTCGCACAGGTATGTGCGACCCTATTGGCCGTTTGGCCCTCTGAATGCAGGCTAGCTGCGTGCATGCATGCCTGACTGATGCTTGCGTTTAAATGTTTTCAGGACAAAGCAAGCGATCGATCGAGCTACCCTTAATCACTTACTTCGATAGAACGGGTGACTACCCAACGCACGCTTGGCACCAGCACAGACAAGACTCTCCTCCCCCTTTCCTTTTATTCTTCGTCTTTTTTTTTTAATGGATGCTATGTGAATTTGGGATGAAACGAGGAATGCATGCATGATTGTTGAAAACAGCTGTGTACATCGACTTTTATTTGGTTAATTAAGATCGAGTGTACAATATATGTTCTTGTCATTAATTACGTGTTTCCATGAATATATACTTTAAGCATACATAGTTGTGATTTTAGGTATGGACACAATCTTCAAAATACAATTTTGATCACTAATTTCTATTATAATATATTTATAAAATCCAATAAAATTATAATATTATGAAAGTACTTTTTGAGACAAATCTACTGTACATATGTTTTTCATGTATCCAATTTAAATATTTAAAAGATATTGGTATTCAAAGTTTCAAAATTTTAACTACATCTATGTTTGGAACGATAATTATTTGCCGGAGAGAGTAGCTTGTTGTGATATTTGTTAGTTAAGTACAAATAACTACAATTGTTTGCTACATACTACGAAACTTCGATGCGCTTTCTACAAATTGACCGGTAGAGTACTGCGCCGAGATGTGACAGTGAAGCTCATGCTGTAGGGCACCAATGCTAAACTAACCTGACAGTTCATACGTCATATGTCTCGCAATATCTAGAGCAATAAAAATGGTCCCAAGAGAGAGAACGTGTTCTCCGACTTCCAACTCTTGAGTCTTGACAACTAACAAACAATCCTCCTGTGCTTTATGCAAGATATTCTTTGAGAAGGGTGAAGTGTAAAAACAGATAAAGCAACTAACTACCGTAGTATTAATAAACTATAGGACAATGTAGGATTCACCCGATTCTCTAAAAAAATAAATCCTATAATAATCCTAGATTGAAATACCCTCTTTCTCTTTCGAAGCAAAAACCCTATAATTATACCATATGTCTAGTCCTTTTCTCCTCTACAATTTTTTATTGATAAATTGCTAAAAGCAAAAGACAAGTCTCTTTTGTGTGCTGCCTATCACTACCAGTTGAAACCGTAGCGTATATACATGGAAAAAGTCAGTTGACCTCGCCCACACAACCTTCACCACTACAGAAAAGGACATCTGCCGGATTTTGACCCGGCACTCCCTAACTGGAGTGATAGTCGGGACTATCACTGCCGGTTCTTCAACCGACAGTGATAATAATATCACTGCCGGTTTATATTATACAACCGGCAGTGATAAGGATTATCACTGCCGGATTTTTATCCATAACCGGCAGTGATAACAACTTATCACTGCCGGTTGGTATTTTTCAACCGGCAGTGATAACACATTATCACTACCAGTTGTTATTTTTCAACCGGCAGTGATAATCCATATCACTGCCACTTAATATTTTCCAACCGGCAGTGATAAGGTGGTATCACTGCCAGTTATTTCTCTAAAACCGGTAGTGATAAGTACAGTGCCATATTCTCCTCCAAAACCGGTTACATAATTTTTTTTTGTATTATATGTATGATGTAACCCTGTACTATATATATTGCACAGTACATTTATTCTGTACGGTATATTTTATGCGCAATATTAACGAAGTATTGGTAAAGAATAATTCAAATATATTAAATCATCATAATATTTAACATTGAATACCGAATACTCATTTAATCATGACAATATTAATGAAGTATTTGTAAAGCATAATTGAAATACAGTAAATTATCGTAATATTTAATTATTACATTGTTTATTGACAATCGTTCACATTTCAATTAATTGTAGCGTGTGGCTCGTAAAACTCGCCCTTCGGGTTGATCACTTCTCGAACGATGAACCCAGCCATCTGCTCTCGAAGGGCTTCAACTTCACTGTTAAGTAGGCTGTTGGTGCCAAGCTTCACGCGCTGTCATTAAAGAAAATGATGCATTAATTAGTGTCGTAGCTTTTATAAAGAAAAGTACGCGTTAACATGTAATGATATACCATCTCGCCGTTGTAGTCGATCTTCATCGTTAATGAACGTGTGTATGTGTGTCATTAAGTAGTATGCACATAAATTGTTCCCTTGCGCCGTCTTAGGCACGGAAAATCGGTTCTTATTCGAACTTCTTCGTGAATGGACGGTGCAGCGTGCTCTTCTTCGCGGTATTTTGTGTACGCCTGTATGGTTATGAATACTCGTTAAACTTAATTAGGTGTAATTAAGTGCAATGGAATGAAAGATTACGGAGCAATAACATAGCAACGATCGAGTTTACTGCTAGCAATTCTATTACTTCTTTGTAATCGCTTGTCGGTTTCTCATTGAGTCCAACACGGTGATCGTGCTATCGTCTAACGTAATGACGAGAAGGATCCAAAGAAAGTCGCAGAAGCCCATTAGTCATGACATGGTGTTGCACATGAGATAAAAGCCGACTAGTAGGCGTGGAAACACGTCTCGAAAGTTGTAGGGTAAAAGTACGTAGGTCTTGTCTTGTAACTTTAGCGCGCTTTAGTACGTACTCCTCGATCTCTCTCTCGTCGATGGATCTTTAATAAGTTTGCGCTTGACATGGCGGGATCGAGGAATCCTACCTTTCATTTAAGTCCGCTCGAGTGTCATTGTCTCCATTCTACATAAGAAAGAAGTTAGACACTAAGTTTAAGTGTACGTGAATGTACAGTACGAATTATACAAGAGACTTACAGAGTCCACATTCTTAATACAGACACGTCCAGAGCATCTCGTTGGTACAACTGGTATAACTCGGAGGTTTCTACCCAGAAAACTCCGTCCATATTGTGAAAATCCGTTTCTTTGTATTTGACGGGGAACGCGTCGTTTTTTGTCTCTTGGACAAACTGTCGATACCATTGATGTAGACGCCGTAATTGTGTCGTCAGTCTCTGCTCCTCGTTTGGATCCACCAATGCTTCCCCGTTAACGAACTTCCACCTTAGAGGAGGCCCCTGCCCTTTAGCACCCTTCTAGTCTGCAGCAGTAGCTCTTTTACCAACCTGTCCTTTAGATTTCTGCCTAGAGATGCGCTCGTAGTCTGATCGTTGGCTAGGTTGAGGAGATTCGGTTGCCTGTCCAGTCTGTTTAACCGTCGCTATGTCTAGGAAGAAATCTCTTTGGCGCCTTCGATTTCAACTTTATCAGTCTTTGGCGTCTTTTTGAAGTGAGTGTCACGTTGGCGCCTACTTCCTTTCTAGTTTCTTCTTGGTCATGTCATATGCTCGTTTCTTACGGTGATCGGCCGGCTTCACAGATGTGGCACTTTTCCCCGCTGACCGTGATGAATTTTGAGATCACGCTGCTCTATCATTATTTTTCAGTGGCGTTGGAGCACGAGGTGGACTTTTTTTCAGTGACGGAGGAGGACTTTTACTACCTGGATAGGCCGCGTCGTCATCATTATTATCATCATCGCCATTGTAGTCATCGGATAAAAACATTATGTAGCGCTTTCGCCACGCGATGAATGTGCCCAGGCTTTGTCCAAGAGTATTTCTGCCTTCCTCGCTGGGGATCTGTACCTCAACTTCACGGTAATTGTCAACCACATCGCTCATCGATACTCGGCGTAGCCCTCGTGAATTTGGCGGTTATGCAACATCGCGCCTCGCCGCACGGCCAAGCCATCCTTCACCACCTTAATGGTTATGTTCGCTAGGGCGGTGCGCATCGCAACGTGTCGGCTCTACGATTTTGTCCACAGAAAACTACAGGCCGAGTCCTCTTGGGGCGCTCACGACGCTTGGTCGCTTTTATGAGCAATGGCGGGACTCGGAGGTCATGTGCGTGGCGTTCACGAGGACGCCGCTAGCATTTCTTGCATCTTTTGTATCTGTTCTTGAAATTGAATTTCCTTTACTCGCATCCTTTCTTCTATTACTCGTACCGTGCATCCAATCGTCTTGTCTAGTTAGCTTCGGACGCTTATAGATAGAAACGTCCTCTGGGAACGCCGCTTTCGTGGCACCAAGCCAAACCTCTAGTACGACCAGGTACTCTTTGTTACCTGTATGCGTGTTAGCTCGTCGTTCTCTCTTCTTGGTTGGAAGCAGCCATGGGTAGCTTGGGCATGGGCATCTGCGATCTTCTTCGAAATTTCCTCTTCTTTCTCGCTTCTGAAGCTTAAGCTGCCATCATCCGACAGACTAGCTCCCCTCGCAAGCATCCAGTACTTTGATCTCGGGGCCATCTCGGACGTCGCAGGAACAACTCCACTAAGAATTAGCTCTTCTTCCCTTGCATCCCACTTGGGTACTTTCTTCACATAGCCACCGGTGCCTAGCGTATGGGGGTAAACGTTCTTGTCCGAATTTGCTTTGTTCTTTTCACTGATAGCCTGGGCTTCATCAGACTTCTTATATTGCACGAATTCATCCCAAAATTGCCTCAACCTCGGGTACGTATCAAAGTTCGGCGTTTCATCCTTCTTCACATACTCCTTATTCAGCTTTGTCTTCCAATTCTTCCAGGAGATTCCCATGATGGCTAGTGCACGTTTCTTCGCATGCTCCAACTGATCTTCGGGGAACTGGAACTTGGATGTCAAATCTGTCCACAATGCTTCCTTGATTTCATCGGGAACATACGACGGGCAAACGCCACGACGTGTCCATGATTTGTAGGTGATGGGCACGTTATCTCTAGCTAGGAGCCCGCATGCTGTTTGGTATGGCCCAAGCAGTGATGCTGGTATAACGGGTTCGCCGACTGCTTTAAGCTCCACGATCACCTTTCATTCACCCGTCCGCAACTTGTTAGGACCTCGTTGACGATGCTGTCTCTGTCCACGTGATGTCTGGCCCTGCATTTTGACTATTTCATTACTCGTCTAATCGGTATACGTGAGACCTAGGTCCGAATAATTACCTCGAATACGCTTGTTGCCTCGGTTTCTTTGCAGTTGGGGAAGCTTGTCGGGCTTTGTTCCGGCTTTGGTTCAAATGCTCAGCGCCATCCGTAGCTTGTTCCTGATTAGCGCCATGTGCGCTAATTTATCTAAAATTTAAAATTAACAAAGGCATGAGATGAATGTGATGGTATACGATAAATTGGTCACGCACGAAGTTGTGGACCAAATAGACTAATTATACGCACAATATAGAGAACAAAACCGACACATACAATATATAAGGTATTTATTACATGAATATAATAAATACAATGTATTGTTAAAACAACAAAATCTCATTACATGAATATAACAAATACAATATAAGGTATTTATTACATGAATATAACAAATACAATATAAGGTATTTATTACATGAATATAATAAATACAACATAATAAAATCTCATGATGCTCCTAGAATCCAATATGCTTTGCCAACTTTAGCATCTCTCGATCAAGAAAATCTCCGCAAATCTTAGATTTCAAATGTTAAATCTAATTTGCATATAGTGTGAAGACTTCTACAAGATTCTTCATAACAAAACTTCACTAAGCTGGAAATAGGAACAAATTACATTTAATCAGGAGAGCAACCAATTGATCCTGAAAAATGTCAATGTATTGCTAATTGTGCAGATTAAAAACTAATTAATTCAACAAGTTGAGTAAGTAATTGTTTATCTAAGTGTTATAGTTTCGTAAAGCAAAGAACAAATTAAGTAGCATAAAGAAATGTGTTCAGGGAGATAAATTATTATCTTTAACCAATTGACGAGATAAATTATTATCTTTAAGCAATTGACTATGAAAGTTTGACGCAATTGAGAAGATATCTAAAGTAGCGTCATGAAAATCGCAGTTCAGGAGAACTTGAGTAGATTCAAAACCGAGTCCTTAACTAGAAATCATAATATCACCTTGATGGACCTAATTTGAACATTATGAAAAGTTTTCTAGTAATCGAATGCATATCATGTTAACACAAACAAAAATTAAGATGTTTGGCTACCGATGTAGAGCCTGTACATGTGTGTGGAGTACAATATATGTCTATGACATCACCTTACAAATATATGATGCAATTCAAACATCGTCTACATTCTAATGATTTTCTGCAGTAAACTAATTGACATATTGGATCGGTTAATCACATGACCAAAGATCCATGTAAAACAATATACGGCGATCACAACATTCACAATTAGTTATTTGCATTGCAGAACAAGCAAAAGTACACTACTCGGTACATAGGAGGGTCGGTGCGGAGAAGCACCGGACGTGGACGAGGGCTGGGGCGGTGCGGAGAAGCACCGGCGCGGGGAGGGCCGACGTCGAGGAGGGTCGGCGGTGGAGGCGCGGCCGCGAGGAGGGCAGCTGGGAGGAGGGCCGGCGCGGTTGAGGCGCGATGCGGTGGAGGGCCGCCGGGAGGAGGGCTAGGCACGAGTGTGGGAAAACGCGGCGAAGTGTGGGAAGAAGACCGCGCTTACGTTTATATAGATATGACAATCACTGCCGGTTCACCAAAGAAATCCGGCGGTGATATAACTATCACTTGCCGGTTGAAACTAGAACCGGCGGACTATTTCCACATCACCGCCAGTTCTAATTAGAACAGCGTGTGATGTGGAGGTATTATCGCCGTTCTAATTTCAACCGGCGAAGGATATTTAACATCACCGCCGGATTTTCTCTAAAACCGGCGGTGATATGGAGGTATTAATGCGGTTCTAATTTCAATCGGCGGATACCTAAACCTCACTGCCGGATTTTTCTCTAGAACCGCGGTGATGCGGTGGGCCCCAAAAGTCGAGGCCTAAAGCCAAGCCCAAATTCAAACTAGCATAACTTTTGATATATAGCTCCAAAAGGATGAAGTAAATTTATAAATTTGTATAAAATCATGAAGTTTTAGAATATAGGAAACATTTATTTTTTTAATCAAAGGAAAATTAAGTGAATAACAAATTTGCTAAGAACCCTACATGAACTTTACATAAATACTATAACACCATGAGCATTAATTTGAATCTTTTTGATAAAGATTAACTTCAATGTGCTAGATATTAAAGTGTATCCGTATATTACAACTGAAGCATGTTCTCCATACAAAATAAAGTGTATCCAGTATATTATAACCGAAGCATGTTCTCCATACAAAATAAAGTGTATCCGTATATTACAACCGAAGCATGTTCTCCATACAAAATAAAGTATATCCCGTATATTATTACAACTAAGTAACGATTCGACCTTCGTTATGATCACAACGTATGTATGTAGCTTCCTCACTTGTCTTCCATGAGACCTAGGTCGACGTTCTCACCAAAAGGAGGAAGCTCATCGAATTGGTTGTAGTCTTCCTCGTCGACTACATTGTCAACTCCGATAATTCTTCTTTTTCCTTGAAGAACCACGTGGCGTTCCTTGTCACCGGTTCGAACAAAAAGATTTGTGTGACGACATTAGCAAGGACGAATGGTTCTTCTCTCAGATCCGATGTGCTTGAAGTCCACGGTAGTGATACCGTATTTGTCGATGTTCACGCCCCGTGGAGCGTGACCCATTGGCACCGAAGAGAGGAACCTTCAAATGCCCATAATCAAGCTCCCAAATCTCTTCTATGAATCCGTAGTAGGTCCGCATATTACCATTGCTATCGTAGGCATCTATACGGACTCATTGCTCGTTGGTTCTCTTGTTATCTTGTGCTCGTGATAAAATGTATATCCATTTATGTCGATCCTTCAAATGTCGATTGTACATGACGATCCACGAGACAGCGCTCTCAACGAGCACACTCATGCTGCGTATGCA
The DNA here is from genome assembly GCA_036346275.1 of Otatea glauca. Classification (NCBI taxonomy): domain Eukaryota; kingdom Viridiplantae; phylum Streptophyta; class Magnoliopsida; order Poales; family Poaceae; genus Otatea; species Otatea glauca. The sequence continues at coordinate 34,923,893 of CM070719.1, forward strand.
TCATGTGTCTAAGCAACCAATCTCCAAAGTTATCTCTGTGGTATCCGCGATCCAAACCTCGATTTAAATGGGTTTTTCCTTCTTAGCATATTCTTGTGCATATCAACATACGGTGCCGCTACAATTGATTGGTCCAGAATCAAAATGTGCTTGAATGAATGAAGCACGATCATTAGTACGCTTCGATTTACGACCTAATGTCCCTTTGCCTCGTAGCCTCCCCTCATGGCGAGATATGGGCACACCAATCGGTTTGAGATCCATGTAACCGACGCAATTCAATGACCTCCTCGGTTCCCCAACCTTGACAATGCACCCTTCCGCCGATGTCGATTACGAACATATTTCTTCACAACCCCATGAACCTCTCGAAGGGTACATCGATGTAGAAACATAGGGCCAAGAAACGTATCTCTTTCACAATATGAACAATGAGATGGACCATAATATCAAAAAAGGATGGAGGGAAGCACATCTCAAGCCGACATAGAGTGTGGATCACGTCTTGCTGCAGTTTACCCAGTTTCGTTGGATCAATGACCTTTTGTGAAATCGCATTGAAGAATGAACACAACTTTATAATTGGGTCTCGCACTTTCTTTGGCAGAACACCCCTAATTGCAACAGGAAGCATCTGTGTCATCATCACGTGGCAATCGTGAGACTTCATGCCAATTAATTTCAAGTCTTTCATTGAGACTAGCCTCTTCATGTTGGCAGAATAACCGGACGGTACTTTGACTCCGTGCAAGCATTCACACATGCTAATTTTCTCTTTCTTGCTAAGAGTGTAGCAAGCTGCCGGAAGGTACTTTTTTCCTTTACCCAAATCTTCATGATGTAGCTCCTTCCTGAGGTTCATATCTTTCAAGTCCATTCGTGCTTTGAGTGTATCTTTTGTTTTGCCAGGTATGTCTAGTAAAATACCGAGCAAGCTATCGCACACATTCTTCTCTATGTGCATAACATCGATTGCATGTCGAACATCCAGGTGGGACCAATAAGGTAGGTCCATAAATACTGATCTCTTTTTCCACAAAGGAGTCAGATCACGGAACACATGATCGATGTCTTTGCCGCTCCGTTTCCATGGATAATTTTATTATCCTTCTACGACCGCAAATATCTCTTTGCCGTTGCGATGTTTTGGAGCTGAAACTGTCTCCTTTGTACCGTCGAAACCTCTCTTGTTGTTGCGATACGGATGGTCCTTACGAAGGAACCTACGATGTCGCATGTCACACATTTTTTGCGATTTTCACCACCGGCTACCAGATCACCCAAGCAATGGGCGATCCATTGAATCCTTTGATAGTCCGGCCGAAAGATTACCGAGAGCGGGATAATCATTGATGGTTACGAACAACAACGCGTGTAGCATGAAGTACTCTCTTTATACTCATCCCATAGCCACACACCGTCGTTCCACAATAATGTAAGATCTTCAACCGTGGTTTCGGTACACATCGATATCGTTGCGGTTGCCTTGGCCCTTGGATCAGAATGCATCATAATGTACTTTCACTTCATACAAAGCCAAGGAGGAAGGTTGTAGATACATAAAGTCACCGGCCAAGTGCTATGACGACTGCTCATGTTGCCGAAAGGATTCATCCCATCCGTATTGAGCCCAAACCTTATATTCCTCACATCACATGCAAAGTGTTTCTTGTAATTTGTATCAATGTTCCTCCACTGCGCAGAGTCAGCAGGGTGTCTGAGCATTCCATCCTTCTTACGCTCCTCAGCGTGCCATCGTAGCAATTGAGCATGCCTTTTGTTCGCAAACAGATGCTTCAGACGTGGGATTATAGGGAAATATCACAACACCTTGGTTGGGGGTCTTTTTTTTCTTACGATGCACTTCAATGTCGGCATCACCGCGCTTATAACGAGATGTCTTGCAAACGGGACACGCATCCAATTTTACAAACTCATTGCGATACAATACGCAATCGTTCGGACATGCGTGTATTTTCTGTACTTCCAGTCCCAATAGGCAAACAATCTGCTTGGCCTGGTACGTGGTTGCTGGCAACACGTTTCCCTCTGGGAGAATGTCTCGCAGGAAAACTAACAACTCTGTGAAGCTCTTATCGGACCAACCATTGCTTGCCTTCAACTGCAGCAGCGTTAGCACAACATGCGACTTTACGAGGTCCTCCTTGCGGCCCGGTACAAAGGTGTTGTAGAGTCCTCTATCATACGGTGGAACTTCAAAATCCCTTTCACTCGTGTGGTCCTCCTCCCATCATGCAACATCTGTTCTAGATCATCTTCATGGTTATCGATTTAGCGTATCATCTTGGGTGTCCACGAACGTATCCTCGACCGCCGTGGAGTCGTTGTCTTCGTCATCATCATCAATCGGATGATCTTCACGTAAAATCTCATTTTCACCGTGCTCAGTCCAATAGGTATAGGCAGGCTTGAAACCCCTTCGAAACAAGTGTGCACGGATCGCCTCAAGATTAGAAAACTGCTTCTCATTCTTGCAATCGACGCACGGGCAACAAATGTAGTCCGTCAGCTTAGTTGACTTGTACGCCGTAGCCACGCTCATAAAACTAGTCACACCGTTAAAGTACTCTCTATCGCGACGGTCAGCTTCATACATCCATCTTCGGTCCATCTGCAAATATTTATAACAAATAAAATCTCAGTAAATCAATGAGTGGTCACAAATTATTTTATTCATTTCATTTGTTACGTACTGCTAATTAAACAATAAATCTATTTCTAAATCTCACTATTAAAATCAATTAAATAATTGCTATTACTTATAATGGTCTGTTCGGCAAATTTGCATTACTTACAAAAAGTATTAAATTAATATACACCAAGTAAAGAAACAATACGTGTGGGCTAGGCCAAAACTACAATTTTGGCCCAAAAAGATTTCTTAATTTTAGAATTGTTTTTTAATTTAATTAATCCATTAAGCAAGTTCCAATTATTAAAATTAGCAGACCAACTTCGAAAATTATGAAATTTTTTGAGAATTTTTTTTCAGAAAGTTCCACAAATAATATAACATTTAAAAATTTATTTTCAAGGTTTTATCACATTTTAAATTTTCTCAGAAATTCAAAACTTCCTCTTAATAGGAAAATATTTTAAATAATTAGCTAAAAAACATAAATACTCATAAATACATAATTTATTACTTAAAACATAATTCAACAAAGAATATAAATACTTTTCCTACACACATGACATCTAAATAGTTACATACAACGACAATTAATAATGTAGTGTTGTCGTACTTAATTAACATATTAAACGCAATCACTAATTTGGTCCTCGTAAAAACATAAATTCAAGCTACATCTTAATGTCACTAATCACTGCACACATAAAAAGGTGGTGAACTCAAATCTAGTCTCTAAATTAGAGCTCTAATTGTGCTCATTATGCAATCGATAATTCTCACAGCCAACAACCATATAGAACGTAATATCCAACAAAAACCAACTACAAATAAAATGTACATCAAGATACGAACCGTAGATCACGAATTAGAAGTGAATTCCACCAAATTTGAGAGCAAAATTCGCTTCTCTCTTCCCAATCGAGCAAGAACAGAACTCCTCTCTGCTCAGAGGTGGGAACAAGTCTGAAGGGTACTTATAGTGTCGAATTATCACTGCCGGTTCTTTTTGAAGAACCGCAAGAAATATCGATGCGCTGAATAATATAATTGGCGGTGATACTCTCTGCCGTTCGCGTGAAAATTTAGGGTAAACCTTATCACCGCGGTTATTATTTATAAACCGGCGTAATATATTACTACCGGTTTTATAATATGAACCGGCAGTGATACTGCTCTCCTGGTCGCGCGGGAGAATTTAGGGCAAACTTATCACTGCCGGCTTTTATTTACAAACCGGCAGTGATATATTACTGCCGGCTGGATAAAATGAACCGGCAGTGATATTGCTTCACTTCGCGCGGGAAATAAATATTGTGCCGGTTTTACTTGGAACCGACAGTGATAATACAATCACTGCCGGGTGGAACTCACCCGGCACTGATGAGGCGTCGCGGATATACCCATATGTAGTAGTGCTTCAAAAACATATACGATGGTATTGACGGTTGTTATCTATAGTGTGCTCCATATAAGAATGGACGGAATAGAACAGTCACGCTTATCTTCCGCCACTACACGTCTCACGCATGCGACATGGCCATCCTTTAAAGGAAACGGAAACGGCGAAACCGCACCGGCGTTCGGCGGGCAACAGTCCCCGTTTCACACAGCACGACGCACTGATCACGCATTCACGCACCAAAGTTGGATACGGGTAACAACGCTTCCCCGCACAGCATCGCGTCACCGTCCGGCCGGGAGTGGCAAAGTGGCACATCGCAGACGCGAGTGACAAGACGTGCGCTGCGGGTGTCTGGAGCCGGCCGGCCATGCATCCCGGCGGTTCGCGGCTCATGCCACATATCCCACGTACGTTCCGTGCGCTCCCCCAGAAAAACCCACCCAAAACGGCAGCGCCGCGCGCCCGAAACTGTAAAGTGCGCCCGCCCACCTAACGCGAACAAACGCAAGCGCCGCGCCCCCCGTCCGTCCGCACCGCACGTCAGCTTTTATATACAACCACCACGGCAGGAGCCGCAGCCGCGACACACCGACGCACGCCAGATAGAGAGAAGACATGGTGGCGCCGAGCGGCGGCAGAGGGATGGAGGGCGCGGCGGCGATGGGAAGGATCAAGGGGTCCTGGAGCCCGGAGGAGGACGAGCTGCTGCGGAGGGCGGTGGCGCGGCACGGACCGAGGAACTGGAGCGTGATCAGCGGGGAGATCCTGGGGCGGTCGGGCAAGTCGTGCCGGCTTCGGTGGTGCAACCAGCTCAGCCCCGTGGTGCACCGCCGCGCCTTCACCCCCGATGAGGACGTGATCATTGTCAACGCGCACAACAACTACGGCAACAAGTGGGCCACCATCGCGCGCCTCCTCAAGGGCCGCACCGACAACTCCGTGAAGAACCACTGGAACTCCACGCTCCGGCGCAACCGCAGGGCGGCCGCCGCCGCGGCCAACGCTGTGAGCCCCTTCCCAGCGGCGCCTGCGGCATCCGCCTTGTTCAAATCTCTGGATCTCACGGAGGGCGACGAGGAGGACGAAGACGACGACGAGGCCAGCGACGACTCGGTAGCAGTGCCGGCGCCGACGCCCGCGAAGCGGCAATGCGTGGCCGTCGTAGGTGGCCCTCTCGCAGTGAATCAGGAGCGTACTCAGCACGTCACTGTCCCTCAGCCTCCCGACCCCCCCACGTCACTGTCCCTCAGCCTTCCGGGAACCGTCGCCGAAGCCGCTGCCACCACGGTGGCCCCGGCGCCGCAGGCCGCGTCCGTGGCGAGCGAGAAGGCGAAGCTGAAGCAGGACCCGTGGCTGAAGGCGGTGATGCGGCAGATGATCACCGAGGAGGTGCAGCGGCAGGTGGGCATGGTGTACTCGCTCGTGGCGGCGGCGGCCCAGAGCAACGCCGGCGGGGGCAAGGGATCAGACGGTCAGGATTGATCGAGCGTACTCAGCATGCCCAGGACGAACGGACGGACGGTTGGATAGATGCAAGAGACATTAGTTGCCTTGCAAGTTTTACTCAACCTCTGTGTTGTTTGTGCCGTTAAATCTCGTGTCCATCCCTCGCTAGAATTTAGCTAGCTAGCTTGATTTACTTTAGAAGTTAGTTACTAAAAAACTATTCGGATAGATTGCTTTCTATTTTCTTGTGAATTTGTTTGGCCGGTTTGATCGGTGGATGATGGATCGATCTTGGGGATGAATTATGGAGCAGTAGTGAGCCGATTGTTTGGGGTTTTTTTTTTTAGTTCTGTTGGTCAGTTGAACTGTAGTTGGGATATCAATGAATGTGTTAAGTCGAACCGAGCCGAGTGGTATTGGGTTGGCAGGGCGCGGCGGCGTTACCGAACCGAACGAAACCGCAGCACGCACGCACGCACGTAGTCGTGGGCACATGGGCCGTGCCTCGATGGGCCGGCCCGGGGTACGCAGGGCACGGCACGGCCAAAGCCCGGCCCGGCATGTTAGCGGGCCGTGCCATGTCGGTCTGTTACTGTAGGTCGGGCCGTGCCGGGCCCAAAACCTGAGCATGACGGGCGGCACGACCCGGTTCGGAGAAGGCACGCAGGCACGCGGCACGCCCGCGGCCGGAGGCAGGGCACGCGGCGTGAGGGGAGGGGAGAGGGAGGGCCTCGGCCGGCGGGGGGCCGGAGGTTGCCGGAGGAGAGAGGAGCGGCGGCGCTGGGAGGCCGGAGGAGGGAGCGCGGCGGAGGCCGGAGGAGAGGGAAGCTGCGAGCAGGAGAGGAGCGGGAGGCGGGCGGCGGGCGAGGCGAGGCGGGGGCCGAAGGGGGAAGCGAGCGACGAGGAAGAGGGAGCGGGAGGCGGGCAAGGCAAAGCGGGGGGCCGGCGAGGAAGAGGAGCGGCGAGGCGGGCGCCGGCGAGGCGGCCAGGGCAGCGAAGCGGAAGCGAGGCGAAGCGAGCAGAGGAGGCGGGATGGCGGGCGGGAGCAGCGAGGCCGCGGCAGCGGGCGAGGCGGCGGCGGAGGCCGAGCGGGCGGGGAGCGGCGTGGCGGTGGCAAAGCGGCGAGGCGACGACGGGGTCGGGCAGACGGCGGGCGGGAAGCGAGGCGGCGGGAGGGGAAGCGAGGAGGCGGGGCAGGCCGGCAGGGCGTGACTCGGGCGCATCACGCGCGTGGCCGGCGTGGGCGCGCAGCGCGAGGGCGAGGGAATCCGGGACAGAAAGGTAAGGCGCGTGGAGAGAAAAAGTAAGGAAGAGAGGGAAAAAAAGAGGGGAAGATTGCGGATTTTTTTTGTGTATGAGTGCATTCAACGAGCACAGACGTGCCTCAATTGAAATGACACGTCTCAATTGAAAGACATAAAGCATTCAACGAATAAATTTTTGTCATGCACGACAGCAGAACAACAATTTGACGCGTGACATGATATAAAGTTGCTTTGTCATATTCGTATTTTACTCTCGTGTGTAATTTGAATTTACAACGACAGCAGAACAACGGTTATTTCGCTGGACACACTATAAAGACAGGGGATGACTTGCATTTGTTCTGCACAACTCTATCGTACTCTCCCTTCTTGCCCATTTTTGCTCAGGCGCTCAGCACAATCTGCACATCTCTCTCTATTTGCTTTCTTTTTTTTACTCTCTCGTTGTGAAATAAAATATTTCGCAAGAGCAAGAGTAGGAGAGCACGCCCGCGCTCTCCTAGTCCCCCTCGTCAGGATCAAGAGATCGACCCATGCCAACTCTCCCCCAGCATGGGAGACTACGGCATGGATGGCCGTCATCTTCACGGCACGCACGGCATCGAGGATGCCTCGTACACTCCGGATGCACCGAGCTCGGATGCCGCTACCTCGGTGCATGCGGGACGGGCGTCGGTATCCACACCGAACACGCAGCCCGACATATCGATGCATCCAGCACGGGCGTCCATAGCCGGCAGTCGACGCGCGTGGTGCTGGCAACATATGGACAGAACCGTCGAAACTGTTGACGGACATGAGGTAGTGTATGCTGTTTGCAAATACTGTCAAGCTAAACTATCTGCACGTGCATGTGGTGGTACAGGTCATCTAAAGAGACACGCGGAGAATTGCTTGAGGAAGATATCGGCCGGACGGAGGCCGGACGAGGGCGTGCAGACACAGCTCAACTTGAACATGGACGGTTCGGTAAGCACATGGGTATACAACGCTGACGTAGCTAGAGAAGAAATTGCACGTTACATAGTTACGGAGGATCTTCCGCTTAGAACAGGTGAGAGCTCTAATTTTGAGAGAATGGTGCAACGTGGTTTTTGCCCGCAATACCAACATGTTAGTTGAAGAACAACTACACGTGATGTTGGTAAAATGTTTACAACTAAACTAGAAATGTTCAAACAGACCTTTATGACGCTTAGTTTTTCATTCGCATTAACATCTGATATATGGACTTCCTCTCACCAAAGAGCAGCATATATTAGTGTTGTTGCGCACTACCTAGATGACGAGTACGTACTAAACAAAAGAGTTATAGGGTTTAGGCCAATCTCGGAGTCACACACCGGACATGCTATCGCTACCCGTATACTTGAGGTTGTTAATGACTTTAAAATAGAAAGTAGAATTATTTCCATTACTCTTGATAATGCATCAGCTAACACAACGGTTATGGAGCATCTCTCACCGCACTGAGACTTATATTGAGGTTTTGTACTCCACCGCAGGTGCGTATGCCATATTATTAATCTCATTATACAGCAGGTTTGCATGTAATGAAACCTACTTTAGAGGGCATACGTGGCGCTATCGATTTTATTACTAATTCACTGTAAAGTTTGCCCGCTTCTCGTGAGTACTGCAAGGCCAATAATATGAAACCAAGAAGATTCAACCTTGATATGAAGGTTAGATGGAACTCAACTTATACTATGCTGTATCGGTGCGAAAACTACGAGCACATTATCACTGTCTTCGTCAACTGCAATACTAGTGAGGTATTGGTTACTGACACAGATTGGATAATTGCTAGTCATTTTCGTAATTTTTTTTAAAAAATTCACGACGCAACTAAAAAATTATCCGGTGTGTATTACCCAACTTCTTGCTTAGTTATCGAGTGGCTTTGGCTTATTGCTAATGCTTTTAAAGAAAATAGAGATAATTATGTTTTACGTTCCATTATAGAACCAATGGAGCAAAAAATTTTAAAATATTTTCAAGCTATTCCACATTTGTACTGTTTTGCTGTCATTTTAGATCCTCGGAGAAAATTTTCTGACTTGCAGGGCGCATTCGAGGGAATAGGTGAGGCATTCGATCTTGATTTCTCCGAGGCCTATACTCATGTTTATAACGAGTTTTTCAGAGTTTTCAACAAATACTACGAGATGTTTGGCACCAGAAGTAAAGCACGAAGATCTACCTCAACAACGCAACAAGCACGAGGCGGTTCGATCGCTTCAAACATGTGGAAGAAGCTAAAAGGCAAATCGTCTGGTTCATCTTCCGAAACGCCGAGCAGGCCGCAATGGAACCCACGGGTAGAGATCAACCACTACCTCGACACGCCTTTTATGGAGTCCGAGCTTGACATGGACGAGGAAAATCAACTTAACTTGCTTTTGTGGTGGAAGAATAACCAACGTATTTACCCCGTGCTATCCCATTTCGCACGGGATGTACTTACGGTTCCGGTGTCTACTGTCTCGTCGGAATCCACTTTCAGTTCGGTGGGGAGGATACTTGAGCCAAGGAGGTCGTCTCTCACACCTGAGATGGTTGAGGCAATTACATGCCTCAAAGATTGGGAGCGTGCAGATGAGAGGACACAACATCAGCCAGAGGATCAGGAGATCACGGACGCGGTCGCCGACTTTGACAATCTCAGCCTCGGGTAGTCTATGTATATAAACGTAGTTATCAGACTCTTTTCCTTCATCGGGGTACCCACACCGGGGTGTAAGGTTTTTAACGAGGCAGTAACTCTGTACATGTTCAAGATTTAATAAAATTTACTTCTTTTCCCCCAATATTTGTGTCCATTGCTAGCAATACTGATTGTAGATTTACATATTTCTTTAATCAAGGTAGCTATACATTCGCTGCACCGTAGCATCGCGTATGCACGCTACTACAAGCAAATCTGGGTCATTTCCTCTCGTCGCAATAGTGTAAATAGACCGGGCTGGGGGCCGCACGACAAGTAGGCCGGCACGGCGTAAATGGGCGTGCTTGGGCTCGCTGAAGCGGCAGCCGGCCGGCACGCCCAAGACGACGGGCACGGGCGGGCCGCACGTTCGACCGGCACGATGGGCCCGTCGGCCGCCGGCCCCAAGACGCGCACGACGCCCACCACTACACGCACGTACCGCCGTACGCGGTGGCAACGCGCAGCACGCTTGCCGACATTTCGTCTCGTTTCACGTCGGTTTCCATCCTCTTCAATTGCCGTACCTTTTCTTTCCTTTTTCTTTGCAAGTTTTGGTACCTGCTTGGGAGCTTTAAATTTTTTTCATTTGTACTGGAAAAGCATCTATAATTTTTCGTTACCTAGAATTACTAGTGAAATTAAACCTCCGCATGTCATCTATTCGAAGATGAAGCTGATGATTAACAGAACGACAAGCATCCCTTATCAATCCATCCAAATTAGTATGCCCATTGCATTATGCATCAAGATTTCAGATCAAAACATAAAAAATGCTCAATAACAATCCAAGAATGCAGTGAGCAGCGGAACAAATCAACAGCTTATTTAGTTACAACAATCAAGAGAAATCAAGAACCGGTCACTTGATCCGCGCATCCGTGGGCTCCTCATATCAACAATCAAGTGATGGGCGCAGGAGTAGCAAAACAAATCAACCAAGCAGGGAGAAACACACCTCAGATCCACACACCCCTTGAGGCTTGAACTCTGATGCGGACATCACTTCCGGATACACACAATACTCCTCCACAAAATGCTAGGCAAGGTCTAATCACACGAGCACATGCATGTCAATTGAATTATCAGGTAACTTCGTTTTTAGGAGTGAATTCTATTTCTAATGAGAATATGATGCATGATGCTTATGAATTACTTATCCTTAGAAATCATGGAGAGGACTATAATGGATCGAAATACGAGAAGAATTGCTACAAGACGAAGGGCCGTAAGGAGGATTCAAAGTCTAACCTAGGTCGACAGCTTCAACTCCTCTCCCTAGCGGTCACCCCTTTCACAAGCCCACTAGGCCAGCCCAACTACATTTGGAAGTCTTCATAACATGGTGCTACGCTATCTTTGTCAATTAGGCTCCGGCCCATATAATAGGAAGGGCCAGGAGGAGACCGTGTCCACCTCTTGGCCGCACCCCCTTTAGATGCTTATTTAAGTTAGCCAAGCTCCCGCATGAGACTTGGCTTTTGTTATATTAGTTTTCAACATGAAACTTTTGTGTTCTTCGTTTGAGTTGGCTAGACTAATCGTTAAGACCGCTATTGGAACTCCAATACTTGTCCTCAGTCCATATTTGTAATTTTAGATTGCTTTTGCTTTGTTCTTGCTTATTTTTCGGTTGCTTGCAGGAATTGATCTTCATGATCAGATCAATCGAGCTTTGGTACGGTTGGTAACAATTTGGAGTTTGGTTCAGTCATTGCTTGGTGTCATTCATGTTTCGGTTGGTAGCCTGGATTGTGAGGGTCCTCTACACAAATCGAGACTTATCTATCTCACTGAAAGATCAGGCCTCCTTAAGCCTCATCAGGTGGTATCACAGCTTTCGTTGATTGATGAGAATTTATTATTTTTTAGTAGTAGATTCGTTTTTATTTACGCAGAGTCCAGAAAATTGCCATAAAATTTTTTACCTTACCCGAGCATTTGTTGTTTCTCTTTTCGGTTTGCGTCTTTGAATTGCATGTTGCATCGTTGTGTCTAATTGCTGGTCTTAGTGTCTAGATTGGTCTAGCTTTGCTTGCTGTTTTCTGTGTAGGGTTGTGTCACCACTAATTTTGGTTGTCGAGAGTCTTGTTGCTGCTTCCAGAAAAGAAAGAGATCGAATCAGTTGTAAAATGTTTAGAAAGAGATCAATTCGGACTGTTCTTTTCCTTAAGTCCGGATTTAAAAAAAATCTGAGTCGGTTGTTCTTTCCCTGTCCGAGTTGCACACAAAGTGATTTGAGTCTAAGCTGAGTCAATCTCAAATTTTCCATATCTGAATCTACTCCCTTTTGGCCGAATCCAAGTCCAGGAAGTAGCATTCGTGTGCTTGTTAGTAAAACGGCCATAACTTTTACATACAGAGTCCATTTTCGATGCACAAGTACTTGTTTCGAAGGGGACAACGAGAAGCATCTAAAAAACAATGCATTTAGTCTTGTGCCTATTTGTGACCTCAAATTCGGCCTCTAAGACCAAGTTTTGGGCCCCAGAAGTTTTCTGTGTCGTTTTTGTCCTCTTTTGGTCATCTGTTTAGCATTTTCTCTCATTCAAAAACGTGAGATTTTTGCTTTCTATCATTAGTTGAGTTAGAAGTTGCACTTCCAAGTTGCAAAAAAAGGAAAAAAGAAAAACAATTGTGAGAAGTGTCTCCTATTATTAAAATAGATCCTTTTGTGATAGTTCATCGTGCTAGTCACTTGTGTTCAACCCTAGTAGTACCTTTGTAAGTTTGCTATACCTATTTTCGGTCTTGTCTAGAGCCAGTAAATTGTGAACAGTACTTTGAACTACTTTTCAAGTTTGCAATTTCCGCTTTGAATTACTTGCTTATCCTTCCTACATATTTAAAGCTTGTTCAAGCTCCACCTTCTACTAACCAAATAGGTACCTTTCTCCTTGCAATCGCTTTGCCAAGCTTCAGTTGAGTTTATCACGAACCAGCCACCAATTGCACCACCTGTTTTGCATTGGTAAGAACTTGCAAGAGCTTGGTAAAGACTTGAGCGTGTGTGACTTGTTAACCTCCAGCACCTAATAGCTGATAGGGATTATATACACTTGTGTATTTTTTTCTTGTTTGCTACAAATAATGGCAGATTCAAGAAAACATGACGAGAACAGTGAGGATGATCCACCCCTCACACCATGCACGAGAGGGCTCATGCAACTTTGAGCACTTGTTCGATCGACAGAAGAAAAGTACATGTGATGCTTTGGACCAGATCAACACCAACATTGCGTTGCTTCGCACACGCATTGAGCGCCTCGAGCGAGAACCACCTCCTGCTGCACCTGTGTGCTGGGGAACGGGTAGGCTACCCTAGCGAAAAATCAAAATTTTCTACCGCGTAACCAACCACTGCAAGTTATAGATCACAAAATTACCACTAGACACGCAGACTTGTAGCGGAAGTAGATTCGATATAATGCGGTGGTGCAGATATAGTCGTGCAAGCCTCGTGCCTCCCCAACAGCTCCTTGTGACTGTCGCAGGTTGCGAATCGTCCTAGCGTTGAAGCTTCGCAGCAATGCCTCTAAGGTAGCAACACGTACAGGGCAGGAACACCACGCGCCGAAGTGCTAGCATCGGCTGCGCGGTTCTGGGCGGAGGAGGGGTGGCGGCTAGGGTTTTGGGAATTCCAAATTCCTATCATCTTACCTTCCTTTTCAAAGCTAGCACCTCCTCCCTTTATATAGACATCCCATAATGGGTTTCAACCTTTGAAACCTATTAGGAACTCTAAGCCCATTACAACTCAAATCCCTATCCAAATTGGTTATAGCCCCTTAAGCGTGTGACCCTATAGGTTCACATGCACTTGACATGGCCCGAGTATTCCTACTCGACTAGACATGGCTTGAGTACTTCTACTCAACCAGACATAGATCGAGTACCCTTATTCGACCAGTCATGGCTCGAGTACTCCTACTCGACCAGATATAGCTCAAATACTCTTACTCGACCAATAACCGGTAGTGGCGCCTAGTAGGACGTGCCAATTCCCAAGTACATGTAAAGATTGGACGAACCTCAACAATGTCCTATATGCATTTCCTTTTGCCTCACGATATCAGTCAAACCCAAGGCGAGTTGTTGTCATCCTTATTTGGATGGCTCAACCACTCTTTCTTGACACCGTGACTCGGATTCCTCGAATACATCGAGTTAACTCTTTGACTCGATGACTCGAGTAACTCTTTACTTGAGTAGCATGGCCATGCGTTTCTGGAATCCGACCACTCGACAGGCCTAGAGATATCTCTCCTGTTGTAAGGAGGGGCAAATCCTATTTTGATCGACCACGCCTCGAAGCATGTTTCATGACAAACCCGAAAGCCATCTTTATAACTACCCAGTTACAGAGTAGTGTTTGATGACCCCTAAGTAAGCCATTACGCATCTTGAGAACATGCGACAACTCAAGTTGAAGGATGTAGCATGCACATCGTATATGAGACGAACTGATGACATGAAATATAACAACATTCTTGCAGTGTCTCAAGGTGTGGGTCGATGTCCAACACCATGTTCTCTAACATGTGTCCATATTATTAGTTTGATATCTCCATATCTATGACCCGTGAAACATGGTCATCGACTAATACATATGCTAGTCTACTCATATGTGTCCTTATACGATTATCGACTAGAGACCCCCTTTTAGAATGAACATCATAAAGATGAATACAAAGTTTCACAAACAAGTCACGTACTTATTAATCAATATCCATGATGTTATTCAAAGAACAATCTCATAGTTCATGAACATTTATAGAAATATAATCTTTTCTATGATTGCCTATAGGGCATATTTCCAACAAAGGCGGCTAATAGAGTTCCCCACCCGTTGATCACTCTTGGGAAGATAAGGCAGAAGTAGATGACGCGAACAACTATGTTGTAACATCCCAAAATTTGCTTTAATATCATTTTATTGGTTAATTGTCCTTTTTATGTTTTTCTGGAATTTATTGGATTTTTCTAGAATTTATTTGAATTAATTTCAAATCATGTATATTAACCTTTGGTGAAAATTAATTAAATTTAGACAAGTTTAATATAAAGTTTTGCTAAAACTATTTTATTTGAGCTCAAAATGTCGCAAAGTATTTTTGAGAATTTTCTTGGATTTTTCTTGGTAATTTATTTGCCTAAAACTAATTAAGTGAATTTCTGTAATTATTTTAAATCAAAAACCCGTTTTAAATCAGGTGAACAGTACTGGGCCAGAGACCAATATTGTGCACGTGGAGCCCAACTTGGTGCGGCCCAGTGCTTGCACCGTCGGCCCGTAGATGAAAGGGTTGCGGACTGTTGGATCTAAATCGGGTGATCGGGATTTGAGAACGAGGTTTCTTATTCGGGTTCAACGGTGTGGACCGTCGGATTGAGATCGCGCGGTGGGGATCAAGACGTACCGGTTCAGGACGTCTTCAGATCGGGACCGTTGCGGAAGCGCGTGGACGAATAGGATCGTGCAGCATCTGGAGTGTTTCGTGACCGTCCGATCATCATCGCGTGGAGCTGCGTCGTCGTCTTCGCAACAGATTCGGGATCGCGTCCGGGTCGTAGCCACCATGGACTCTAGGTCTGAATCGGCATCAGAGAAGGTCAGCGCGGCTATAAGAGGAGCGCCTCGGGGTCGCCTTGAGTTCGCAAACCGAAACCCCACGGTAGATTTCGTAGATTGAGCACCGTTTCGTCAGAATCCATAGAAGTTTGCCCAGCGCCGCCGCGAGAGGAAGTTGACGATTGGCCGCCATCAAGCCATCGCGAAGCCTGGATCTAGACGCATCTGCTTCGTCGTCGTCCAGAGCATCTTGTGCGCGCCGTTGTTTCGCCGGAAGCTCGTCGGAGAGGGAGATCCGTGGGGAGGACGTCGCCGCCGAAGAATAGAACCTCGCCACCGTCGTTCCAGTGCACCGGAGGAGAAACCGATCGCGTCATCAGATCCGCGCCGGCAAGACGCATCTGTAGGTACCCTCCGTCCTCGCCGCCGACGACCCAAGGTCCTCGTGTCGCCACCGCCGACGTGGCTTGACGCTTCGCTGACGCGTGCCGCACACGTGGGCAGCTTCGCCGAGGTGGCAGCGCCGTGGCGTCGCGTGTGTTCTGCTCTTGTGCCGAGCCAGCGACGCACGGGGCCGCACATTAGAGAGATGTGGTCGCATGGGCTGGGTCCATGGTGGACCAGATCGAAACCATGAACCGGGTCCATAGACCGTGGCACATGTCGCCGTAAGATTGGCTGACGTCAGCGTGACGCAGTTAATCAGTTTTTGATTTAAAAATAATTCGGTTAATTCTTATTTTCTAATTTCTGTAATTTCAGTATTTATTCAAACTTCAAAAGGCTATATCTTTTGCATTTCAACTCGGATTTGTGTGATTCAAATTTCTAAAAATTTGTAAAATTGAGATCTATTTAATGGTGAATTTTATTTTATTTTTGGAGTTCATTTGCTCCCTGTTTTGATATTTATTTGCTTTTCTTTTTTGGTACGCGTAGACGTTGAATTGTGCGACGCTTCGGAAGAAGATCCAAAGAACTCAAGAGCAAGCTCCGATCAAGATCAGGACCTATTCCAAGGCAAGTTGTGCTTTGATCATGTTGAACCCATTTTTATACAAATGCTATATTGTTTTACTCTATTGCATGGTATTTCAAGTATACAATTGTTTCAACTTAAATTGGGATCTAGTTAAGCTACCAATTTGTTCTATACCCTACCTTGTCATTGTATTCCATGATCTATTGTCACCCTAGATTGGTTCATTATAGTTGGTTAGTAATGATAATCAACATGGGATGGTTAGACCGTATTAGTTGTTAGCCATGCCACATCATCACATGTGTTTGAATCATTGATAATTAATCTTGACTAATGGAATATGGAACAATGTTATGAACTTGTGTGTCATATGGGATCACACGATGAAATTGAGTTGTTTGTGGCGAGTCATGTCACGCAACGATGTTGAATTGTTGACGGCACGTGGTGCTTGGTAATCAACTTGGGTGATAATCACTTAGATTGGGGCAAGTGACAAGGGGCGAGTATGCCAAGGTGGGCCCGATGGGCAGAGGGTATGTGGATGTCTTGCCTTGATCACTCTAAGGACTTAACCTTGCAAGCCTTTGACCTGAGTCAATCATGCAACCACATGTCCGTATGGGCCACCTAGCTGATTAATTTGCAATATCTTAACTTTGGTACTATCTTGGTCGGTGTGAGTTCTCGAGTTATGGAGTAATTCACATGGCGTAAGAGGGGGGCTCTGGATGTGGTAACCAGTCCCACCAGTGTTGAAACCTTAGCGGGTGGTACCGGGTTACGTCAGCGCATTGTAAAGGCTTTGTTATAATCACTCGCCTTTGTGGTGTTTGGTTGTATCATGTGGGTAAAGTGCATAACCTCTGCAGAGTGTAAAACTATTCGGATAGCCGTGCTCGCGGTATTGAGCAATGCTCGG
The DNA here is from genome assembly GCA_036346275.1 of Otatea glauca. NCBI lineage: Eukaryota > Viridiplantae > Streptophyta > Magnoliopsida > Poales > Poaceae > Otatea > Otatea glauca. The sequence continues at coordinate 34,940,842 of CM070719.1, forward strand.
GAATTACAGTTAAGGGTTAGCTTAATTAAATGGACAATTTGGTTGGGATGGCAGAATGCCATGTAGAAGATGGAATTTGACTTAGGATTGGAAACTTAGTTTACTTGAGAAATGCTGAATCTATTTACTACTGTTATTTGTTTTACAGTCTTTATGATCTATTTATTGTATTTGTTCATAAATACTGCTTATTGCAAAATAGCCATGATAGCCTATCCTTTGGAATAAGCCTTGCATATAGTTACATAGAATTGCATTCTGTGCACAACTTGGTGAGTGCTTTAAGTACTCACCCTTGCCAACAACAATAAACAACAGTTGAAGAATCTACACCTGTGTTGGAGGAGGAGCTCCAGGAGGACACGAGTCATTAGGGTCCGAGCCTTGTCAGTTGCCTGTGGTGAACTGAGGAGCTATCTACGTTTTCTACTTTCCGTTGTTTAATTCTTAGTTTATATTTCCAGTCTTGCCCTGCGTGGCTTAATAATGTATGTTGGTCATAAGATCATACACTTAGCTATATCAATAAATGGAGTATTATTCTATTATCGTTGAGTATGATGTGATATGTACCAATGTTAAGCTGTGTGCACTAGCGTTGATCCTGGGACTAGTGTGGTAAACACTGTGGGTTCGAATCAGTGGATTCGGGTCCTTACAGAGGTGGTATCAGAGCATACTGACTGTAGGTCTTGGCCCTAGATAGCATTGGAGTGTCCAAAACTATTTTCTAAAGAAAAATCTAAAGTTGACTAATAGAACACTCTTGACTCTTATTATTCTCTACTTCTAGCCCTTGCTGAATTTACCGTTTTATTGCTGCTTCGGAAGGAGAACTTATTCAAAGTTCATGTGGAGCAGATGCCGATCGTCCCGACCTTTGAGGAGTCAGCAGGTGGCTACGCCATGGAGTTGTGGAGAGTTCTTCAGAAGCTTGGAGGGTTCTATCGTCCACTTTACCGAGGAGGCAGCTGGATCGTTAATGGTGTGCATCGAGGATTTATTTGCAAGCTGATCATTTACGCTCGGAAGAACGAGGAAGCTAGCAGGTCAATCAACATTTCTGCAAGGAGGTTCTCGTACGAGGTGGCGACTCAGGAGGTGGCTCGACTTGCTCTTCGTCGTGTCTACCGCGACTACACCGACGAGCTTCACGACTCAGTGTTTCGACTTCACCCTGATGTGCAAGCATGCCGACGCCGACGAATTGTGGAGGACGAGTGTGCTACTGCTGTACATCTTGCTGAGTTCGCTATTGCCCAGGAGGAGCATATGAGGGAATGTAACATCCCGAAAATGACAAACAATATATATAACAAAATATCAATGAATATTTTTGGATTTGAATGTAATTATTTCTGAGTTTTCTTGGTACTATTGGTTTTATTGGATTTTTCTTGGATTGTGCTTTGTATGAAAAGTCCAACAAATAGAATTATCAAATAGAAAATGGTAAGAAGGTAAAGACGTAAAAGTAAAAATAAGAAAAATTACCATTTGACCATAATCATTCTGGTAAACCAGTAGAAATATCTAGTAAAAATTTTTGGTGCTGAAATAGGGTAAATAAAATATCTTAGTCACCTCTTTTTGACTAAAAATAGTAAAGTCAGAATTAATTAAACATAATCGGAACTTATCAGGATCTACAAAAATTACCATATCACCCTCAGTGCAGTATTCACATCTGGTAAAAATCTCAGGAATTTATCATGTCGGCAAAGCCTCTTAAAAATTCAAAAACAGAGACCATTAAAAACAAGAAATCTTCATGTCAGAATTTTTATAAAATATTCACTTGGGATTTTTACTTTAAATTTTTATGGAGATATCCATAAGCCAAACTGAACTCTTATAAAAAAGTTTGGAAAATAATTGATATGAATCACACCCTTGAATAAATGAAATACCGAAATACAAATCCTGTGTAGTGCACAGTGTCAGAATTTTAATTAATTCTTTGTCAGGTATTTTAGTCTGAAAATTTTACTAGAGGATAAGAACTCCCAGAGGATGACGGTCAAAAAGTTTCAGACAATTCTACCATGAGTTGATAGCCGTTTTAATGCCCACATGACGCTGTCCGAACGGAGTCTATCTCCTTTGCTAAGTCTGTTTCGCTGACAAGCAGGCCTAGAGCACTTTAGCCACTCGACGCGCTGGCAGCCGAGCCGGGGTTTTTCTCTCGCTGCCCGGTGGGGCCGGACCCACCCGTCAATCCCTTTCTCGCTGCCCTCGCCCCTTTTCCTCTCTCGCCCGAGGAGAGCTTGATCCCTCTCGAGCCTTCGCCGGCTTCTCTCCACGTCTCAGCGCAAAACCCGCTGAGCCCGCGCCCGTGCATCGCCACAGCTCGTCCTCAGCCTGCCCATGCCACGCCTCGCCCATACCCCGCTGTCCCGCACCGAAAAAATCTCGCGCCAACTCGCCTCCGCACAGAACCAAGGCGCCGCCTTTTCTTCCGCGATTCAAACCCTGTGAGATTGATTTCCTTGGCTATAAATACCCCGCATGCGTCGCCTTGAGGTCTTCACTCCTTTGCTCCTCGCCTGAACCCAGCAATCACCCAGTTTTCCTTTTCTTCGTAGTTCTTTCACAGCGGCGTAAAAGGGGAAATCGATGAGCAAGCCATTTAGGCAATTACTCTTGAAATTTCCTTGTCCTCGAGTCTCGCCACATCTCATAGAGTCTTGATCAAGCTTTATTTTGCCCTTGTTTTACCCAGCTCAACCATTCCGCGCGTTTCTTCCTTAGCTCCGGCCGTGTGGTCACCACCGCGGCCTTCCTCCGCTTTCTCTCGTGAAGCGGTTCGCCCATAGACCACTAATGCCCATGCCTTGCTTTCCGGCGAAATCGTGGCGGCGAGCTTTAGCTCACGCAGCCATGGCGATCGCCGCCTCCACTGGCGACCTACTTCCGGCCCTCTCGGTGGAATGGGTACCACCCTCAAAGTGCGCCGACGACCGGTCCTCGTGGTCTTGGCCATTCCACCACGGAGGGCTAGTTCGCCGGGTGAGTCGAGACCGGCTCCTCGCTTGAGTCAGCGACGGTGGGTCGAGTTGTCTTTTGACTCACCATCGACAATCGGGACCCAACCGTCGATCCTCCCACCACCTTTGCACGCGCCGCCCGTCATCGACAAAGGGTCGACTGTTGGTCGACCGAGCGAGTTCAAAACTCGCGCCAAAAACTGCGTTTTCTGGTTTAAAACGTATTTTGGAATTTTAGCTGATTTTTAGAAACCGGTCACTTCAAATGTTCATAAGTTTTGAATCATAACTCCAAAATTAGTGAAACAAATTTCTATATTCTTGTAAAATCAAGATATTTCAGAATATGTAAAAACATTTTGAAAACCATCAATGGGTAATTTTGAAATTCAAATTTGAGTGAAGGGCTAAAGATAAGTTGTATACAAAAATTCGCAAATAAGCTTGGTAGTTAATGGAACTAATTTTTATGGAATCCTTATGTTTCCAGGAACCCAAATATGTAAAAATATTTAATTCCCATGCATGTTTAAATTACTTTCATGTAAGTCTTGTTTTCAATACACTAAGAATTCAAATAGGTATAATAGTATTAAGGGAATATAAAAGAAACAAGAATTTAATTCATGAATAATAGGATGGTAGTAGCATGGTTAAATTTGATTAAGTAGTAAATTCAGTTTGAGTTAACTTTAAGTTATGTAGTAATTATTGTGCCAAATGCACTCACACATATATATGCATATATATGTGCATAGGAAGTTAAATGATTGGTATATAGATTAAATGGTTGCCAACCATGAACAAATCTAGTAACCTAGCTTAATAAGATTAAGTGCAATCAACCCCTTGTCTTATGTTTTAAATTTTATTAATTCAAATAATTTTAGCATCTATAATTCGAAGTTATAAATATTAGAATTCACAATTTTAGCCTCTTGAATTCGAAAATTCAGAATGAGTGATCTATAAGAAAACCCTTGTTGTTCATTTCAGAAAATGTTAATGCTTTGGATGCATAATTATTCGCCTTGTGAAATCTTAAAAGTTTATAATTCAACCCTCAAAAGATACCCCTGTTTTCTGTAGTAAATTCTTATTTGACTTACTATCTGTCTTCTTTTCGCCCTTTCTGAATTTAGATTTTTACTATATTTCCGCTTGATTGTCGTGTAGAGTCCGACGTCCTCGAAGAAGAGGAAGACGACGCCGTCGCTGATCCAGATCCGGAGTTAGACAGCGAGTTGCAAGGCAAGCACCCCTTGAACATGTCGAGCCTAATAATTTACCTACCTTATGTTGTTTTTGCTTATGTACGATGCATCCGGATAGTTCTCCCTAAAAATGCTAATTTGGGTTAGAACTGTAATTAGTCCTGTAAATTATGGTTTGCCTCAATTTGTATGGACATGTGAACCTTGTAAACCTTAGTAGGAAACTAGACATGCTTAATGTCATTTTGGGTATAACCGCTAGCATAAAATATCTGCTTAAGCTGTTGATTGTGTTTCAATCTTTTCAACGAATGTATGATCCTCATTTGGGAAAATGTTGCGGTACTTTGGCTTAAAACCCAAAAATAAAACTATGGTTTGATGCGCGCGATTATTGGCAATAGCCGGTGGTGCAAAGGAGTTGCACGTAGATAGGTGGAGTATTGCCCGTGTCGAATTAAGGACCGAGCAATGGGACGCTATAGATCCAAGAATTTCGTACAACCACGAGGGCTTGTATGGGCGGGTCTTAGCCTATTAAGTTGTTTAGGTGTGGCTTTGCATCTAAGGAAGGCGGGAGATTTGCACAAAGCTTTCCGGTTTGGTGCTCTTGTAGGGTTTTTACATACCAATGCAACGGTGTACGCCTTGCCATGAACAGAAATGTGGTGTTGGGTGTGATCAAAATGGATCCACGGCTTGGGTGAGTGTTTTTGTTTTCATGGCGAGGGTTAAACGTCCCGGGCTGGTTCAAAGCCACATCTAGATAATGTAACGGCTCAGATGATCTCCTTGCCGATACACCAAAGGAAGTGTGTAAATTGGCCTAGCAAAAGAGGTTGATCATTCCTTGTGGGTAAAGTATGCGCCTCTCAGAGTATAAATCTAATCGATTAGCCGTGTCCACGGTTATGGACGGTTGGTGAAGTCATTCCAATGTTAGAATATTTGGTATTTTCTGGAAAAATGGTTTTGAAAAGGAAACCGTTTTGCAACAAGTTTTTCGTGTCAAAGGACGTACAATCGGGATCCTTGCGATCGGGTAGATCGGGTTGAAGGACTTGAATAATTGCTTAACACTTTATATTTCAATTGCCTATTTGAAAATGTGTTGTTTCATTCTATTATGTCATATCTTTAAATGTTTATGCAACTGCAAAATAAACATTAACCTGCCTTGATTAGCCTGCATAACTACTTAATTGCATTTGTCAAACACTATAAGTCTTGCTGAGTACCAATGTACTAAATCTTGCATCTGCTTGTCTCGAGGGGCGAAGCTGCGAAGTGCGGGCGACTCGTACTATCACGCAGGGCACGGAATATTCGATGATGATTTTCCCTAGGTTTGCCAAGTCAGTTGCTTGAGAGTTAGCGGGCAAACCACGTGGCTTTTGGAGTTTTAAATTCCCTATTTTCCGCTGTTGCAAAAATTTAACTCTGTATAATTATTTCGCCTGTAATATATGCTTATCGCTTTAACATCTTGTGGATGTGATATGAATGTTGTAAACATGTGAGTGCTAGCCATCGATCATGGGACTAGTTCAAGAATCACATGGAGGTTCCTGTTTGCTAAAGCGGGTGTCGGGACCAACACGCAGATCCGACCCTCCGTGTATTCTGCGATCCGAGATCACGCTTAGCACACATCATCTGAGGTTGCACATCACGACATTCACGAAGATATAAGAATAATTAGTGCAAACATGTATATAAACTGAGTTATGCGACCTTATGGTCTCCTTACAGATAAGAAAGCCACACAGGGCTTACATTAGTCGAGAAAAGAAATAGCAATGAACATAAACAAGCGCCGTGGAAGCCTTCATCTTGCCACAGCAACCGACCGGGCTTGCCCCTAGTTGCTCAGTCCTCAATGTACTCCTCCTCCCAAACCGTGTAGTCTCCTCCACCGATGTTGGGGTTGATAAGGGTGGGATGAGTACACAAGGCACTCAACAAGTAATGCACAGATGCAACGCTATTACTATATGCAAAGCTTATTCCAAAGGTTGGGCTTAAATGGTTCTTTTGCATCAACAAAGATTTTTAAACCAAGACTTTATTTAATTTAAAGCAATGGAATAGTTATAAGTAATACTAATTTCTTCAAATGGTTTTTCATCGAAGATTCTCGCACACAACCTTAATAGTTCATTTTTAACACTTGGCACACAACCACCCTTCCACGCTTTGTTTAAGAAAATCTACCCCTTGACTGTAATCCCCGAGCAATGTTCAATACCATGAGCACGGCTATTCGAATAGTTTTGACACTCTGCAGAGGTTGTACACTTTACCCACAAGATACACCGCCACCACACGGTGATTGTCCGCAACAAAGCTTTTCGAACCTCTACCTTAACCAAAGAACCTCTCCCAGTTGCCTTCACTATCACTTCCCACACAGAGGCAAGTATAGGACCGCCAACCACCGTTGGATGGGTACCAAGCCGTAGCACAGTGCGCTCCCCATACAGATACACCCCTGTATGCGTCACCCCGAGGTATCGGAGGAAAGATATCGTAACCCTAGTCAACTAGGTTTGTCCCATATCGGACATGTGGTTGTGCGGGTGACTCGGATCAAAGGCTTGCAAGGTGAAGTCCTTAATCGGCCAAGGCAAGACTTCCAACACTCAACAAAGGCACACGGCCCATTGTAGCACACAAACTCACAACACTCATCAACCCATCGCCACACAGCCCACCAGCACACATCCTCTTGCCACTTGCCCAGCCTAAATCATTTCCCACCCGCTTGATTATCGTGCAACACATGCCAAAGAATAACTCAACATCGATGCGGAACCACACAGTCATCAGACCTCAATCTCATCATGTGGCATCATCACACCACTTTTCAAAATACATTCAATATTCCATTAGTCAAGTTTGTAGCATTTTTCTGAAAGATCATTCATGACTCGATGCAAGGCTAAGCATCTACTCACGGTCTAGCCTCCCGTGTTGGCACAATATTAGCATCCAACTAATATAATCAAACTTAGGGTGACAATGATTTAGGGCATACAATTAATAATTCAAGGTGGCATAACAAAATAGGTTGATTAACTACATTATCCCAAATCAATTTAAAGTTAATTTAAATAAATAAGCATGCATAGATTCAAAGCATAAACTACATTTTAAAAACCTGGGATCAAAATGATCAAAGCATCACTTGCCTTCAAAGAGTTGCTGGTCGTGTTCCGAAGCTTGGTCTTGAGCGACTAATTCTTCCTCGAAACTTTCCTAAGCAAATTTGCGTCACGCGAACAAACAAAATATACAATACAAATCTAATACGGAGGACTAAATGGCCTCAAAAATTCAAATAAAATTCATCATTAAATAGATCATAATTTTATGAATTTTTAGAAATTTGAATCACCCAAATCCGAGTTAAAATGCAAAAGTTATAGTCATTTGAAATTTGAATAAAATCAAAATACTGAAATTAAGAAATCTGATTTTTCCCAATTATTTTTATACTGAAAATTTCGCATTTATGACGCCGACATTGCATCATGATGACGTCAGCACATAAAAAATTTCGGCCAAAATATTTTTATATATAACATATTTATGACGCGTCGTGATGGCGTCAAGACGACACGCGTACGCCGAGAGGTCGCCACGCCGCTCTGATCTATGAACTGGTTCACGGCTCGCTCTCGGTCTACCGTGGACTCGGTTCACCGTAACGGTGCAGAACGCGGCAAGATCCGAGCCATTCGTTGAATCAGCGCCGATCTCTCCGCCGCGGCCGCGCCCCAAGATGCGTGCAACACGCGCCGCATCCAATGATCACCACGCATCCAACGCGGCGCGCTCGGCCCACGCCCACGCGTCGCACATCCAACGGCGCGCTTCAGATCCAACGGCGGCCACCGCGTCGTCATCGCGACGCTCTCGGTTCATGCGACGACCGCAGCGGCGCGCAATCGCGACGGCACCCGAATCGACGGTGGGATCGGTCTCCGCCCCGGTCAAAACGCCCACACGTCAGCACGCGATTTGGCGAGGGTACGGTGCCATCTCCGCCGCACGTTCAAATCTGAACGGCGCGGATCCTTAGGGCAAAACCAGATCCAATCTCTACCGTTTAGATCTAATCTAACGGCCCACGGTACCCGAGCGGTTTACTATTCAAGGCGCGACGTGGCTCAATCCTACGCGTCCAAAAAAGATCCAAGGGTTCACATTAAATCTAGCCGCAGAATCTAGATCTAATCCCTACCGTTCAAACCAGATCTAATTGCAGATGCGGATCTACTCTAGAAGAACACAAAGACAAGAGACGTGGGCGAACCGTAAGCGTCACGATGAAGATCGGACGGGCGACGGCTTTGCTGAAGGCGACGGCGGCCAGCGAGAAGAAAAGGTCACGGAGTTGAGGAAGATGACGCACCACGGCGCCACGCTGGGCTTCTCCTGCGTGATGAAGTGGCTCGTTCGACGCGGCTTGGCGGAAGGATTACTCCGGTGACCTTGGCGGCGGAGGAGAAACCGGTGAAGAAAACGACGAAAAACCGCGGCGGCACAAAGAGCGCAACTACGGCGAGCTCGCCAGCGCTAGAGAGGGTCTCGGCGTGCGTCGAGGAGTCAAAAGACGCGCGCAAGGCCTCGCACGACGACTTCAACGGGACTTAAGGATCGCCTCGGCGCGCGAAATCGCGGCGGAAATCACGGCCATCAAAGCCCATGTCTCTCCAACGATCTCGGGGATGAAGTGGCGTGGCGCGATCTCGCAGCGTTCGTCTGGCGATGATCAGAGGCTCACGCGCCGGGCGACGCGGCACACGACAAAGCGTGCGTCCGGATCGGACGGCTTAAGCGAAGCGGCGCTAGGGTTTCGAGGCGGGCTCAAGACGCGCGCGAATGGGCTCGGCCCATTCTTCATTCAACTGATTTTAAAATCATTTCACATTTAAAATAATTCTAGAAATTCAATTAAATCATTTGGAGCTTTTAAAATAGCGAGAAAAATTCTAGAAAATTCCGAGGTTACTTTGAGATATTTGGAACTCAATTAAAATATTTGCAATAAAACTTTGCAAAAACTTTTCCATTATTCAATTGTTTTCAAGAAAAGCCCTATTTGAATAAATCCAAATAAATTTAAATAAATTCCCAAAAAAATTCACAAAAATAAAAATACTCCAAAATTTAAGTTAGAGCAAAAATTAGGGTGTTACAAACCTCCCCCCCTTAACAGAATCTCGTCCCCGAGATTCAAGGCTGTCTACAGAAATAGGTTAGGGAACTCCTTCTTCAGATCTTCTTCTCGTTCCCATGTTGCTTCACTTTTCGAATGGTTGCTCCACTGAACTCTGCAGAAACGTGTTGACTTGTTCCTTGTCTCTCTGTCCATTACGTCCAGAATCTTCATCGGATGTTCTTCTGGTACTCGAAGACACTTCTTCAGTTGTGATACATGGAATACATCATGCACTCCTGCCAAAGATGGCGGTAACTCCAACTGATAAGCAACTTCACCTCTGCGGCTCAAGATCTTGAATGGTCCGATATATCCGGTGCGAGCTTTCCTTTTGCATGGAACCTTCTCCTTTGAGAGGTGTGACTCTAAGGTACACAAAATCTTGGGTTCAAAGCTCAGTTCCCTGCGACGGTTGTCAGCATAACTCTTCTGCCTCGATTGTGCAATCTTCAATCTTTCCCTGATCAGGGCGATTTGTTCTTCCGCTTCCTGAAGAATGTCTGGTCCAAAAACATGTCGTTCCTTTGTCTCATTCCAATTCAATGGTGTTCGACAGACCGACCATACAAAGCTTCAAATGGAGACATCGTAAACTCGCTTTGATAAGCGTTGTTGTAACTAAACTCAAATAAGGCAAACACTTGTCCCATGAGGTTGAATATGCTAAAGCGCAGCTCTCAACATATCTTCCAATATCTGGTTAACCTCTCGGTTTGACCATCCGTCTCATGGATGGTAGGTCAGATTGAAGTTCAAACGAGTCCCCATTGCCTCATGTAGCTTACCCCAAAATGCGGAGGTAAATTGGGTACCTCATCCGACACTATCTTCTTGGTACTCCGTGCAAGCGGACGATCCGTGCCATATAAAGTTCTCGCTAACCTGTCTCCTAATAAGTGGTCTTCACGAGTATGAAATGTGCCACTTTAGTTAAGCGATCTACTATGACCCATATAGAATCATATCCACTTTATTACGGGCAATCCGGTTATGAAATCCATACCAATTTCTTCCCATTTCCATTCGGTATCTTTAGGGGTTGTAATAGCCTGCTGGTCTTTGGTGCATAGCTTTGACTCTTTGGCATATGTCACATAATGCAACATATTCGCGACTTCGTTTCATGCTTGGCCACCAAAATCTTTCCTTTAAATCTTGATATATTTTCGCACTTCTGGATGAATTGAGTACTTGGAGTCATGAGCCTCCTCGAGTAATCGCTTCAACTCCTTTTGTTCGGCACACAAATGCGCTCTTTAAACCACATAGTACCTTGTTCATCCAGTTTGAAATCTTTTGCTTTGCCTTCATCCATTTTGCCCTTAATTCTATTGATCTTATCATCATCTTTACGCCTTTCACGATCGATCTTCCGGTAGGTCTTACTTCAAAGTTGCTAGGAATCCTACAGTACCATTTCTAGTTCTAATTCGAAAATCCTTACACATTCCACGACTGCTTCCAACAAAGATATTTACACTGTGGTTCTTTACGCTCAAGGCGTCGCCACTCGTTGGCTTTACCGGGATGGTAGTGAATTCCCACATTATAATCCTTGATTAACTCTAACCATCTTCTTTGCCTCATATTTAGGTCACTTAGTGAAGATATACTTAAGACTTTTATGATCGTATACACTTCACATCTATTTCCGATGAGATGATGACGCCATATCTTTAGTGCATGCACTACGACTAATTCCAAATCATGGGTCGGATAGTTCTCCTCATGTGGTCTCAATTGCCTCGATGCATAGGCAATTACCTTCCTATTTTGCATCAACACGCATCCCAATCCCCGACGCGATGCATCACAATAGATGTTGAAGCCACGATGAGCGTCGAGGTAAAACTAATCTGAGTGCGATGTTAATCTCCTCTTCAACTCCACGAAAACTCTTCTCACACTCAGCGTCCATAAGAATTTCTTTTCCTTTTCAACAATTGCGTAAGTGGTCTACGCAATCGTAGAGAATCCTTCGATGAATCGGCGGTAATACCCGCCATTCCAAGGAAACTACGGATCTGGGTTACCGACTTGGGTTGCTCCCAATGCGACCGTCTCCACTTTCTTTGGATCTACACGCAACTCTACTGCAGTCATTATGTGTCCAAGAAATTCAACCTTATTCTTCCGTAAATCACATTTGCTAAATTTAGCAAACAAGCTGTTGCTCTCTCAACTTTTCAAGGACTAGCCTCAAATGCTCGTGCTCTTCGCTCGTTTTGGAATAGATAAGGATATCATCCATGAATCTGACAGCGAACTTATCCAAATATTCCATAAAACCTTATTCATTAAGTTCATGAAATATCTTTGGTGCATTTGTCAAACCAAAAGACATCATCAGAAACTCGTAGTGTCCATATCTTGACGAAAATGCGATCTTGGGATATCCTCCGATCGGATCTTGATTGATGGTATCCCGATCGGAGATCAATTTTGGAGAAGACTCTGCTCCTCTCAATCAGTCAAACAAATCATCGATCACGGGTAGCGGATACTTATTCTTTATCGTCACATCATTGAGTGCACGATAGTCTATACACATCCTAAAACTCCCGTCCTTCTTCTTGTGAATAGGGCAGTGCTCCCCATGGCGATGAACTAGGTCTTATAAATCCTTTTCCAGCAGTTCTTCAATTTGCTTCTTCATTTCCACCAATTCCTCTGTGGACATCCTGTAAGGTCTCTTAGCTATTGGGCTGTCCCTCAGAACCACTCTATCACGAACTCAATATCTCTATCTGCGGCATTCGGGTAAATCTTAGGGAAAACATCAGGATATTCATTGACTATGGAAACTTCTTCTAAGGTGATATCTTCATCTTGTTGGCCATCAATTGTCCATCTACTTGATTTTGCTTCAAATTAAATCTTCTTTCCATCCGGCTCTCGTAGATATGACTCTTTTCCACATCCAAAGATTGCCTTGTGTTTGGTTAACTAATCCATTCCTGTGATAACATCCAAGGTTTGGGTATTAAGGATGATTAAGTTAGCTAGGAACTCCACTCCATTAATTATTAGTCTTACCCCGAACATCCTACTTTAGATCGGAGTTACGATCCGAGGATTGAACTATGAGCACACATTTAAGATTCACTATTTCCATATCATTTTGAACAGCAAAATCTCGGAAATAAAAGAATGCAAGCTCGAGAATCAAATAAAGCAAAGATTGATGCGAAGTTTACTAGGAACTTACCCAAGACAACATCCGTGGCATTCTCGCACTTCATCCGTCGTAATGTGGTTGACTCGGCCTCGTGCAGTTCCTTGGGATGGAGTTCTTCTTTTGATGCCCCGCGGTTCACGATTGGCGGAGTCCTTGCCGGTGTGTTCCCTGTGTTAAAGCGGACCGGTGACATCTCCTTCTTAGGGCAATTGTTGGCAAAATGCCCCATTTCATTGCAATGATAGCAACGTCTTCCCATTGCTCGAGAGGTTCCTCGATGCGCCCACGCCTGGCCGAGTCTGAACATTCGACCCAGGCGATTTGCGGCGGTGGTGCCCTATCATTGCCTGGGCTGGTACGGATGAACTGTTGGGTGCCGTCCTCTCCTCTGCCTCGGCGACCTCCTTGTTGCGCCATTCTGCGCTTCTGTTGTCATCCAACTCTCTGCGCTTGTCCTCTAAGATAAGAGCTTTGTTAACTAGCTCTTGGAAGTCGGGGAATGTGTGGTGATCGGTCCCCACTGCAACCCTGCATTCAATCCCTTCATGAAGCGAGATTATGCGGCCTTATCCAGTAGCCACGTCCTGCAGTGCGTAGCGTGCCGGTTAGGTGAATTTGTTGGTAATCGCCCTTGATCGCCCCCCTGCGAGGCTCCGAATTCCTCCTTTTGAGATCCATGATACCCTCGGGTACATGGTACTGCGGAAAGGCGAGGTGAATTCCTCCCACGTGATACTGTGGGTCCTCATGAGTCCTTGAAGGTTTTCCCACCATTCTGGCGGTCCCTTCTGAGTTGATGAGAGGCATAGAGTACCCTCTCTTCTCCTACACCTTTGGGTAATGTGCGACTTCCTTTCAATTGTCCTTAGCCAATCGTCGCCTCCAGTGGATTGGCGTTGTTCGAAAGGTAGGTGGGCGGGTTCTCATAAACTCCGACAACCTTGAGTAGGGGTGTGGTCCATGGTTACCCCAAATTGAACATTCGCGGCAGCTTGGTTGGATATCTCTGGCATGGTTTGAACCATCGTGTTCATAAGTTGAGTCAGGCGATCAAAGAAGGCTCCCGTGTTACGCATATCGACTGCGGCGGTTGAGGAATCGGCTCTTCATTACGTTGTCCTTTGGTTAGCTCCACTTCATTGGCTCCAACATTTCCACGTGTCCTCACCATCTGCTGCAAGCTTCAAGGTTAAGAAAAGAAGAAAGCATAGGCGAGTAAAAGAACTTATGTAGGAAGCAGGTGTAACTTAAATTATTTAGCCACTTTATTGATATAATATAAAGCGGTATGGTTGCTCACAAGTGCCTAAGGGCAATGCAACACATCTGAGACACTCTAGCGAAAAACAAGTAAGCAAACATAGGACTCTATGACGACTCACACCTAATGGTGACTCAAGAAAAGACGCGACTCAATTATTCGAGTCTCAACACTACCCTCGACTAGACTCGATCACCATCGAGCCAACCCGGCTGCGCTCCCCAGAGCATACACAATGGTGGGTGCTCGCATCGAGCAAAGCGATCCCAAGACCAACTGCGGTGGTGCAAAGACCCCATCGACTCTGTGGTCCGGGCCGCTGCTCCTGACTGGTGCCTCTGCTCGGCTCCTCGGATCGGATCGTGTAACTCGGGACTAGCTCGGGCTCGGGTCCGTACAAAGCCATCTCCAACTCCTGGATCTTACGCATGGAGTGGGCTAAGCCCTCCACGTGGATCCTCGCCTCCGTGACCTCGCGCGGGTCCTCTGCAGACTCTGGGACTTTGTCGTCCAAGGCGTCCTCTGGGCGATAACATACCTCGCCAGTGGGTGATAGTGGCGTCCTCCTCCACGAGCTCCATCCTGTCAAAGCGATTGTCTCGACGGATGGTGACGAAAGGCGGTGCCCTCAACTCTGCGGAGTAAGTGCGGGCAATCTGCGCGCATCG